>JAOTNS010003821.1:600000-844143 GCA_028476615.1 Culter alburnus
GACATGAGGGTGAGCAATTAATGACAGACTTTTCATTTTTGGGTGAACTAATAATTTAATAAGTTTTCTAATAATTTCCACAATTTTGTGTCTAATTTGCTATAATATTCATATTGGTATTATGCAGTATCAGCCATCGAACACCCTGCTCTCAGCCAATGAAAACCACCATATGCAATTTTTCAAAAACACTCCCAGTCATTTGGCAAAGAGATTCTTTGTATAAATATTAGCATTAGGTATGTTAAACTTTCTCCTGACACTTAAGTAGTTAAACTGTGAATTTTCCCCACCATGTGCCAGGAAGTAGTGTCAAGACAACAATTATTCAAAATGTGTTTGCAGTAGCGCTTCATTTCCGTGCTTCATTTCTCCCATAGCCTCTTCCTTCCATCAGGCTTTGGTACTCACCCCATACACCCCTTGTAGGAGTGGTTGCCATGGGAGCTGGTTGCCATGCAGCCGAAGGAGGTGGTGATTGGGGGGTGTTGATGTAGATTGGAGTGAGGTATGACGAACAGTGAGGATTCTTAGCGTGACGGACCTCTGGGTATGATTGCGCTCTGGGTATCTTGTCAGATCCAACAGGGACCGCAATCATGCCTGTAGCAAAAATAAGAACGAGGGAAGCAAACAGGCTGAGAGAAAGAGGAGAGGGCAGGAGGAAACCGCATTAGGGATAATAAGTTGTTTGAGACCAAGATTTAGTAATCAAATGCAATAGAGTTAGAGAGAACAAACAAGGAAGTAGCATTGCTACCGGTCTCAGTGCCTCTTTAGGCCTCGCTGGAGGCTCTCGCTTGCTTGATATCAGTGATTCTGCGTCAGATGGGCTGCTTTTTATGCCTTGAGGCTTTGAGAACAAGCAGACAGGGCCAGTGTGTTCACATAAGCCTGGGGCTCCCCTCCATGGTGATGGGACTGAATGCAGGGCAGCTGAGGGAAGTCATAGCCCGGCCCTATGTTGGGATTTTTGGAAGTAAACTGCTGGTTACATGCACTCATTTACCCAAAAATAAAAATTATGTCATCATTTGCTCACCCTTCTTTCATTTCTGAAGAGACAAGATCGCTTAATTTAGGCTTTTATTCACATACACATTGATCAGCGCACAAACGTAGAGCAAATCAAATATAGTAAACTGAAACTCAAACATGCAAGAACCAGTGTCATACAAATACGTTTGGGCTTTTGTACTTGTGCACTAAGCAAGTACATTTCAGCTTCTGTTTTCAATATTTGATGTGTTCTATGTATGTGTATTTATGAAAGTTTAAATGTGAAAAAAGCCTTATTCAAATCTATTTATCATATGTATAAAGCGATCATGTCTCTTCAGAAGACTTGGACAAAGACTATAGAATAACACAAGATGCGTCACTCGGATTATTATGAATGGGAGAAAGTGCAACGCGCAATATGGCGGAATAAGTCCCACCTTCTAAATAAGAGCCAATCGCTGATTGGTAAAGTCACGCGTTACTGCAGCGGCCATTAGAAGCTCCGGTTCCTTTAGAAACAGTCAGACGCGAGCCTCTGAAACGAGACACAAAGGACGTGCACTTAGGACTGTGCATGTGCATTAGCTTGATCCAGCCTGGAAAATACAGTTTTTTGTCATGATTTGAGCGTTTAGAAACAAAATTTATGAGACGGTTGTTGTCAGATTTCATTGGTGATTTCAAATATGAAATTTAATCGAAAGCTTGACAAACAGCTTTGGAGAATTTGATGTTTCCCCATTCAAAGAGATAGGAGCTGCACTTGAATGCCCGAGAGGCGTTTCAAAGATGGCCGCCGAGTGAAATGACTTGTCTTAAAGGGACTTTGACTTGGATTAAACCGCTTCATGTGGATTACTTTTAAAGGGATTGATCACCAAAAAATGAAAATTCTGTCATCATTTACTCACCCTTATGCTGTTCCAAACCTGTATGAATTTCTTTCTTCTGCTGAACACAAAAGAAGATATTTTGAAGGATGTCGGAAACCAAACAGTTGATGATCCCATTTGACTTCCATAGTATTTTTTTCTCTACTATGGGTGCCATCAACTGTTTGGTTACCCATATTCTTTAAAATATCTTCTTTTGTGTTCAACAGAATTTTTGACAAACTTTTATTTTTGGGTGAACTATCCCTTTAAGAGTCTTTATGAACTTTTTGAAGCCTTTTGGGGGAATTGTGTTTCAATGGAGGGACAAAAATCTCAGAAAAAAAATGACAATTTCAATTTTTGGGAACTAATGTTCAGTGTAGTCTTAAGATTACAAATAGTCACATTTTATAGTAGAAAGTATCAGCCAAATTATTACATTTTGATGAAAGTTTACACATGCAATTTTTTTTCCCTTGGATAGTGTGCAGTGATGATTTGTATACAAAATGACCAGGAACGTGTTACAAAAAAGGTCAGATTTGATTTAAAAGTAGATTTTAAGATTGCAGTGTTGTAAGAAATAAAATTGCAATACACTGATAACTAAATTCTCAAGTAAAATTACAAATTACAATGAATTAATTGACTCTATCTGAGTCATTGGCAGTGGTACATATGCAGCTGTACTGACAGATTATCATGCATCATGTATCCTCTGACAGCTCAGTAAAGATACGCACGCCTGTGTCATATTGCCGCTCAGTGCAGGTAGAGGGCAATGTGCCACTGAATCATTGTGACACTGTCATTCTCTAGTACGCTGCCCTTACAGTCGAACTACATAAATCTGACCCCGCTTTCACTGACCCTCTAGAGAGGAGGACACATTGATTGACTCTTATTTAACAGACTGGCAACTGAAAGCTACGGAAGCCTGTTATATTCCTATGAAGTTTAAATAGCATGTATAATTTCATATCAGAGATGATTGGATAAACATACATCTCCGCTAACAAATAGTACAGTAATGTATATTGTGTCAATCCATCTAAATAGAAGAGTTTCCTAACTCCATGAGTTTCTATTTGGTGTATGTGCTGTGTGGAAAAAAAAAATATGAAAAGTAGGATTTGTAATTTAAAATACTAAATACTTTTGCAAGACTTTGCTCAAGAACCCTCTGTTTATTGCCTTTGGGTAAAACAACTATACAAAATGCTGGACATGATTAGTCTGGTTAAATGTCCATGTGAACACATTGATCCAGCCCTGCTGGTGGACTCTCATTTGGGTCATGAGAATTTAGGACAAGTTCAATCAACAGAGCGTGATCAATTCAGCACCAGAGGGAAGCTCCACCAGTCGGACCGGCCAAGAGACTCCCCTGTTTCAGTCTAGAAAAGCTGCAGCCACATGATTTGAAAGATAAGTGATGATATTATACAGTCAGCACAAGACAGCTGAAGTTAAAGGAACAGTTATGCTGCCTTTGAGTCATGTGAAATTTCCAGAGACAAGTTTGTAAGTCGTAATGATGTGTGGTCAAGTGATTTTGGACATATTGAGCAATTTCATAATTTCTCTCTGTCGCTTCCAGATGAAAACGTTTTTATCACAAGTACAACAAAATACTTTTTACTATTCCAGTATAATGTGCAAGTTTAGAAAGTAAACACTATTGTGCTTTCAAAATGCTGCTTTAGCATCAGTGGTATAGTTTTAAAGGCCCGTTCACACCAAGAACGATAACTATAAAGATAACAATAAAGATATAGTTCTAAAAATCGTTCTAAAAATAAAAGAATAGCAGTGTCCACACCACAGCTATAATGATAACAATAGGCAATAGAGAAATGATATCGTTGGGATTACTTTCAGAACGATTTTTTTCCAGCTGTTAAATGATAATGATTGAGTTCTAACTCAAGGACTCACGGCATTTAAAATGGCGGACGACATTGCGGAGAAGTTAATCGCCGAGGTCCAGAAAAGCCACAGTCAAAAAATGATATCATTATGTCAGGCTAGCAAACATTGTAACATAAAATTACCGCAGGTATCCAGTGCTAGTTTCGACAACATTGTCTTTCTTCCTTTGAAGTTGCAGTGAAAAAGACTAGGCGTTGTTTTTATTCCACTATATTGACTACGTCAGCTAAATTCATTGTTAGATTAGATCGATTACACTAGCTATTCACTCGAAACATAGCATGCTGAGGACATCTGCTGGTTAAAGCTGTGTAAATGCAACAAGACCAGTAAAAAACACTTCAAAACTGCAGCGCATGAGCTTAGAATAAACAGACCGTTATTGTTCGTTGGTGTGTACGCAAATATAGTTATCATTATAGTTATCTTTCTTGGTGTGAACAGGCCTTAAGGCGGGACTTACTGTGAGTGTTTAGGAAACCTGTTTGAAAACAATTTCGGTTTGTTCCACTAACATTGCAGAAATTACACACTGTCTGTATCTTTAAGCATGACCTAGAATTTACTTCATGATTCTTCAACTCAAAGCACAGAAAAATCCACTGGTAATTGCGATATTTTGGTGGCTTTCATACACACGTAAACAGAACCAATAATAAATAGATAAATATAGAATATATGTAGCAGGGTTTCCCAAACAGGGGAGTTGCTGGAAGTTTGTGAGTTTAAAAAAGTTAATAATTAAATCATAATAATGTAAAATTTATTTTAAAAATAAAACTTAATAAAAAGGTTAAATATTTTTATTTGTTTACCTACTTTTCATGTGATCATTAACTGACATCAAAATACAGTGAACATGCGAATGTGTTTCTAGATTATTAATATTAAGTACATTTTTTTGTTCACCGGAGGTTTGGCTGACAAAAAAGAATTAAGTAATCCCTGTTAAATAATATAGAATATAAGTAAGCAATAAGGTACTCGAGGCTGTGCTGTATCGTGAATAAATCACGGCTGAAGGGCGTTGTCAGGCACAACGTAAAGCGGAGTGCCTGCAACCCGTTCAGACGTGATTTATTCACGATACATCATCACTAACCTCGAGTACCTTATTGCTTTTAAAAAAGTTACCACACAATACAAATATTAAAGCCAAAAATATGCATCAATGCAACTTTCATGAAGTAAACTTTCACTAAAGCCGGAAAAAAATAGTCCCTGACCGTGAACAGCAACAGAAGTTACATTATTACGCCATTAGATGGCGGCAAAGACTGTCTTTATGAATGTGTCAGTCAGTAGCGAAGACTTTTACATTGAAAAGACTGAATTGTTGTGAACACTGAACAAGACGCAACTGACAAATGCTTTGACTAGTGCTGTCAGTCACAGGAAAACCCCTTAACTGTTAAAGGACAAGATAATACATCGGACATTTAAACAGATTTTTTTGACCTGAAGGAAAATGCTAAATCTGAATGCAGATCACTCGATCTTTTTCTCATAATACTCTTCTACATAATACAGTAAGCTTCAATGAACAATATCAATTGAGAACAAACAGTTTACGTGCTAATAGTGGTTGCTAAGGGTGTTGTGTAGTAATACACAGAACAGTTGGGTGAAGCGGTCATAAACGTGTTTTATCGTGAATAAAACACAGCTATTGACCAATCAGAATCAAGGACAGGGACTAACCGTTTTATAAATATTGAATAAATAACAAATAATAAATAGATTTCAAAAGTATTTCTAAATGTATTATAAATGTTAAGAAAATGTCTTTCCTAAGAAAATAACTAATAAAACAATAAAAAGCAATATAGCAAAAAAAACAAAGAGGCAGTATGTCTTTAAAAGTTTGGAAGGCGTTTTGTTATGTAAGTAGTATCTTGAGCAGTATCCAGCGCACTGATGTCATTCTTCATTACTATAGCATTAATAGGCTTATAGGAATATGTGCACGTACTGTGCTCTGTCCTCAGTAACTAATCTATCAGAATAACAAAACTACGTCTTATTTACATAAGCTATTTTACGAGTACAAATAGTGCCTGAGTACAGCTGAAGAACATTGCAAGAGTACAAACACAGACAACACAGACAACTGGCACTGCAGATGGGCGACTGAAAGTGTGTCATCACCATCTCCAGTCTAATCACCTCCGCCCGCGCTCCTCCTCTGTTTCTCTCTCCCCTCCCCTCCCTGTCTCTCTATCTTTCGCTCTCCATCCTCCCCTCGCTGTCTATGTTGTGGAAAGACAAAAAGTTGATTTGTTCCTCAGAGGCTGCAGCTCAGCACATCCAGCCAAATTCGCATGTCTCTCTGCGTCAGCGCGTGTTTCTGTAGGCGAGGACACATATGGTGATGAGACTGAGCACATGTGTTATTGTCGCCTCCTCCAAGTTAATCTCTGAAGAGGAGGTGTGGTTGCTTCCTCTTTTTCTTGGATCCCAATACTGAATATTCAACAGCATTTTGCCTCAAGCTTTTCACCGAACGTCAGTTTTGACTGTGAAACATCCTCCGGTGGTTCAGTTTTGATACTTTACCTGGGTTTTAGTCTTCTGCCATCTGTCTAAAATGAGTTTCAGCAGTGACATGGATGAGACGGAAGATGGGAGGTGAGTTTTTTCTATTTAAAGATGTGAAGAATGAGCCTCACGGGAATAGGGTTATTATGGATGTTTTGCTTCGTGATGTGAAATTTGAGTTTATTAAAAAAAAATCACATAGGCCCTAAAACCAGTGCATCTTACAGATTAGTAAGCAAGCTTATTCTGAAGGCTTGTGTTTGGCTAATACTCTTACAGGAAGTAACTGCATGAGCCTCCATATGGCTCAGATTAATAGATAAATTGATATACCAACTGAATAGATTAGCTGATACTTATCTGTCTTTTTATTATTAGATTTATTTGTTGTTGTCGCTCTTTGTGGTTATCAAATGCAATGTAGGCTGGTTATGATGAACAGAAAACAAATTAATGACTGATTATGTCTGGTGTTCATCATTACAGAGAACGCAGTGGATTCTCATGTCTCTACCTATCAGTTTCTCTTACTGGTGGCCTTAAAGGGCCACAGTTACACACATGACATGCAGAAGGCAAAATAGGTCATTATAATTGTATATGAGGTATCATAATTTCCACTAAAAAATCCCCACTTTCCCCCCCTTAGCCCGTCAAACAGATTAAAACCTAGTAAGCAATACTGTCATAAAATAAGACTTGAGTCATGTATATCTTGAATTGTTTAATTTTCTTAGAATTTTTACATAATCTTTTGTTGGTCCGGAACAACATTCATGTCAAAATTATGACGCTACCAAAAAAACAAAAACTGTAAAAATATCTAAACATCCTTAAAACAAAATATAATTACCCCAGAAGCAAAATTGTTTACATTATTGAGATTTGTTTACAGAGAATCTATCTTGAAATTGTTTATTTTTTTATTTAATACAATTTATTTTAAGGAAATTCTAATAATAAGAAAAATAAACGTAAGAAAACAAATACTTTTCCTTTCTAGGTTAATTTATATTGCTCTATGGATATATTTATGACAAAAAATGTAGTTTATGTTTCTTTGACTCGAATGTCATTCCAGGACCAACAATAGATGTTGATCTTACTTGGCAAAATCAGCAGGACATGATCCTGGATCAACATTTTTTGTTGGTCCTAGAACAACATTCATGTCACCAAACATAGTCCTAACCCCAACTAATTAACCAACCCTTAAATTGTCAGGAACTAATATGTTGATAAGCATGTCATTCAAGTCCCAAGCCCCGCCCTAAGACTAACCCTACAATCTGATTGGTTGATTCTGAATGTTGCTTCAGAATCAACATTCTCAGGAACACATCCCAGTTGGCCAAATCACAGTAACCGACTTGGTCAAGTGTTTCAAGTGTGAAAAACACTTCATTAATTGACGAGTCGGCCATCGTGATTCGTGACTTATCACTAGTCCAAGTTTATTTGGGTGATGGATCAGCTGGACTAAGCTAGCTTGAGGCAGCGCTACAGGCAGATCTTTGTGTGATGAAAATATATTTTATGAACATTCAAAATGGTCAGAAATGCTTTGGAAAACCAAGGTGTTCGATTTTATCTCAAGGTTGAGTTATCTCACATGTTTGTCTGGACAGGTCAACATTGCATCAGTACAGTAGCTTCATCTCTTGGAACCTTCTGGGTGTCAATCTACCCGCTGTATGTTGGGTAATCTATAAGAGACTGTGTACTTGGTTGCCATTTTGTTGAAAAAGGAACCCCAGAGCTATTTTCAACGTCCTGCCCTTCACCCAAAATAAACAAATCAATAATTCAAGTGAAGACTCATGAAGACCTTTAGCCGTTCTTTCCTTGCATTACTGTCCTGTCTGCACATTCAATAAAAGCTTGTGTGTGTCATTTATTTGGGTTTTAAAATACTTTTTCTTATCGCAGCTTAATGACAAGAAAGTACACCATTCCCAGGTTGATTTCCTGTAACGCCAGGTTCACATCCTCCATTTGCAGTGCTTATTTTTTTTCTGTGCCCTTCTGACACGTCAACTTCTGGCTTAACCAACAGCATTACATTGGGGTGTGACAACATTTTTGGCTAACAAATGGGTAAATCCCTTGGGAAACTTCCTTTCTGCAGTTCCTGTAAATCACACACTGTACGTTTTAATTTATAAGGGATGGAGGATTTGGATTGAAAACATTTTTGGCTAACGTCAGCAATGAAATGAAAATTCACCCTGTGGTCATATTGTAAACAATTCATCAATGTTTCATTTGATTAAATTAGTTTTGACATTGTAAACTTTTTTTTGTCACAACTCCATTTTCTGTTGTTCTCTCTGGTGAAGTATGCTAGACTTCTCCAGTCATTTAAGCCCAAAGTTATACTTCAGTTTTGATGCATACAGCCAAAAGCATATCCTTTCAAAGTTAACTCCATTTAATTGTGTGCACGAACACAGGTGGTCAACATATTCACACTAGAAAGATTCATCTTTGTCCACTGGTTTGATGTTGTTGTTTTGTCTCTTCAGTTTCTTTTTCCAGTCAGGGATAGTCCAGAAAAAAAACAAAAAATGGACCAGGACAGTTTTACCACCTTATGAATTAACAAATTAGTTCGAGGCGCAAGTGTACTGAGTATGTACTGTGCAGATAATGAAATTTATGTACACATAACATATCGTAGGTGTAAAAACTATACTTTGTTCTTTATTCCAATTAAACCCCACTACTGCAAGCTTGCATTCATCTGCCTCAAGTTATGTCAAAATCAAACCTATTTTTTTTTTTTTTTTCTCGATAATCTGCTTGCTACACTGGTATGTGCTGAAGAATACTGAAGAAAAAAATCTCGCTACTTATGTTTCATCACAAATTTTATAGGGGGTTAATTCACCCAAAAATGAAAATTATCCCATAATTTACTCATCCTCAAGCCATTCTAGGTATACATGACAATCTTCTTTCAGCCAAAGACAATCTGAGTTAAAAATAAAACAAAATATCCTGGCTCTTCCAAGCTTTATAATGGAAGTGAATGGTACCCGAGATTTTGAAGCCCAAAAAAGTGCATCCATCCATCATAAAAGTAATGCATACGGCTCTAGGGGGTTAATAAAGGCCTTCTGTGTGCATTTGAGTGATGCATTTTTGTAAGAAAAATATCCATATTTATAACTTTCTAAACTGGCATCCGATAACGGCCGTCCGCGCGTTCACGAGAGAGTCGAGTTCTGGCAGAAGGGTGACCTCTGACCTGATGTAGGATGTAGGGCCCTATAAAATCCGTTTTATTTTTTCCCAAATTCCGTTTTTTCCATTTTAATTTTTCTGGGTTCCGTTTTTTCCGTTTTATTTGTTTTTTGACTCCATTTTAATGGTTAAATTAAATTTTAGTAATCAAAAAGCATGTCTAATTTATTGAAATAATGAATCTTGTCCAATTTACAAACAATTTAATAAAAGTTTAACAAAAAAATTACATTTTGTAGGGCCCTACGTTTTATTCTTTACCCTCAAATTTTATTTTTACCAAATTCTGTTTTCTGGATTCCATTTTAATGGTTTAATTCCATTTTAATAATCAAAAAGCATGTCTAATTAATTGAATTCTTAAAAACAACAATATTAATTAATTAAAAAATATATTTTTATGATTTTTTTTTTCTTCAGAAGTTCTGTTGTGTATTTAAATATTTCTGGCAATCAAATGAACGCATCCCATTTAATTTATCCTTTAATCATGAAATTAAACTTTTTTGTTAAACAATGTGCTGCACAACAGAGCTTTATTGTTAAAATTAAAACATGGAAGAAACACTGAGATTATCGTTATTATTAAATTAATTTATCTAAATTCTACTGTACAACAGTAATATGTTTCTGTCAAGTTAAATCGAACTTTTATTTTGACGGTTTGCCTAGAGCTTTGAGTTTCTCTGTGTTTATGACGGTAGTCTTCTCAAACGAAGCGGTTAAATGCTGATGAAGTGACTTTCAGAGCAGCTCTGGAGATGAATTCGTGCGTTCATATAGTGAAGCGACAGAGGACGAAAACACTGCGAGCGTCGCACGTGCTTCAGCGTGCGTGCGCCTGCGCGATTGTGTGTGAGGCGGTGTGAGGTAAATGAAACTGCGCTTCCACATCATTCATTTCAGAGGATGCATGCGTAAGCTCAGGTGAAAATTTGACAAATTCAGAAGTGCATAGGATAGAGCAAAACAAAATAAGAAGTCTAAAATGAGAAGTATTAAAGAAGAATGTTGGAGGATTTCGATATAAAAGGATCAGGTCAGAGGTCACCCTTCTGCCAGAACTTGACTCTCTCATGAATGCACAGATGGCCGTATGGATATAAATGCATCGCTTTGCTTCAGAAGGCCCATATGGAGCCCCCCTGGAGCCATATGGATTACTTTTATGATGGATGGATGTGCTTTTTTGAGCTTTAAAATCTCAGGTACCATTCACTCCCATTATAAAGCTTGGAGCCAGGATATTTTTAATATAACTCTGATTGTGTTTGGCTGAAAGAAGAAAGTCATATACGCCTAGAATGGCTTGAGGGTGAGAAAATAATGGGATAATTTTCATTTTTGGGAGAACTAACCCTTTAAGTAAGGCTGCTTACATCCAAAAGAGAGTTTGATGCCTTTCCTTAACCATGTACTGCTAATAAGAAGCTATCTATCCCTAAAATAAACAGCACAGCAAGGGAAATATCCTTGCCAAATAATAATCATGTCTCTCATGTGAAAATCCTCTCAAGCCTCTTGAGGGAAAATTTGGTTTGGGAAAAGCCTCAGAAGCCCTTGTTGGTTAGGCAGAATGTCAATCGAGCGCATAAGACTCGTCTTGCTGATAGCAGTCTCTGATTCAGCTGTCTCGCTGCATTAGAGCCCACGGCTGTCTAACTCTTTAAAATCAACTTGCACACAGACATGCATTTTATAGGAGGATTGTTTTACTAGGACATTGGTTTAGTTTGTCTGCTGAGAACATTCAGCGGCTTATGTCAGTGAATTGTGATCGAAAACTCCTACACGATTGAATCGACAGCATGTACTGCAAACCTGAATGACCCACATATTCACACTGGCTGTGAGTGTGAAATGGTCACTGTGTCAGTGTCTTTTGTATTGATGATATTAGCACAGGCCAGTTCCTCTTAGGATAAACATTTGGTCTGACCCCTTTCCCCCCCCTGTCATCTGCAAACACACGATTACTCACGTCTATATCTGACGTGTGTGGGTGTCATGTTTATGTGTGTGAGTGTAACCTCATTCTCAGCAGGTGTGATACGGTCTGTGGCTTCTTTAGACGAGCTGCGGCAGATGGCCAGAGAAACGAGTTGCTTTTGCTCCCTGGGTCAGATAATATTTGCAAACAGGGTTTATAAGGTCCTAGAACTGGGTCACTTGTGTGCAGCTCTGTATCTGTTCTCCATTAATATGTGTACAACTCATGTTGGACTGGGGTTTTATTTGATGAATTATGATGAAAATGTGATGAAGTTTTGATGAAATATGACATAACTAGGGCTGTCAAACGATTAATCGCGTATACAAAATAAAAGTTTGAGTTTGCATAATATATGTGGGTGTACTGTGAGTAATTATTATGTATATATAAATACACACAAATTAATGTATATATTTAAGAGAAATATTTATGTACAAAATATTTTTATTTATATATAATATAAATTATATAAAAATATAAATAAATACATATACTTGTAAATATTTCTCAAATATATACATGAATGTGTTTGTATTTATATATACATAATAATTACACACAGTACTCACACATATATTAGGCAAACTCAAACTTTTATTTTGTATGCGATTAATCGCAATTAATCGTTTGACAGCCCTAGAAATAACTTTCAAAACTACAAAAATGCAGTAAATATTGTGAAATATTATTACAAAATAACTGTTTTCTGTTAATATATTTTAAAATGTAATTCATTCCTGTAATGCAAAGCTGAATTTTCTCCAGTCTTCAGTGTCACATGATCCATCAGAAATCATTCTAATATGCTGATTTGCTGCTCAAGATGCATTTCTTATTATTATCAACGTTGAAAACAGTTGTACTGTTTAATATTTTTGTGAAACAGGGATATATATATATATATATTTTAGAATTCTTTGATGACCAGAAAGTTCAAAGTTCAAAACAAATTAATCTGTTTTAGCCGAATAAAAATATTAAAAAAAAAAAAAAATTACTGACCCCAAACTTTTGAACACTACTTGAATTTAGAGATGCATGTTATATTGGCAACATATAGGTTATTTATTGTATCAGTCAATTTTAGATAAATAATTGTGCATTCTTATTTCATTTTACATTTAAGTGCTGTCATGAAACTTTAAACTTTTTATTTTTAATAATTTAATATTCATTCAGTTTTCATATGTACATTATAATGTTGTGACACCTAAATTCACATTTAAATTATTTTTTAAAGTGTATTATTCATTTATTTAGACAGATTAGTATAAATCTGAATATTGGTTATTTATCAGTTATCGGCCATAATAATAAAATTTGTTTGTCCTGCTTGTCATGAAAATTCTTCAAAATTTAATGTCAGTCCAAACTTGTATGACATTTTTTCTTCCATTGAACATAAAGCAAGTGTCACATACTGCTTTGCGACTTGGGTTGAAGGTCCAAACGCAGCTTTACTGAGGGTAATCCAGAATCGTAATATATAACAGGCATAGGGTTAAACACAGGACAAACAATCCAGATAATAACAGAATCCAAGACACAGGGAAACAAGCAGAAGATCAAAACTGAGACATGGAACTAGCAGCCAGAAATACAGTTTAACACATACAAGACTTCGCAAAGAGTGATTGAAAACACAGGCAGAGTTAACAAGGTAATGAGATACAGGTGGAAGTAATCAGAACATGATTAGTCCAGGCAATGGATTATGGGAAATGGTGAGATAAAGCAGATGGAAGGAGTGCCCTCTGGTGGCTATCATAGGCACTCCGGCTGGCAGGCGTGATAATAAGATAGCTTCTGTTTTCCATAGAATGAAAGCATATTGTGATCAGGGGCTTTCAACCTCAAAAAAAAAAAAAAAAGTATCATTTTACAAAATTACCTTTTATGGAGCTTGATAGACCCTGATCACCATTCATTTTCATTGAGCAGCATGAATATTCTTCGAAAATTCTCCCTTTTGTGTTCTAAAGATGTTTGAAACAGAGTTTAAAATATAAGAGGATAAGTAAATAATAAGGACAGAATAAAAGATTACAGACTTCAAATTTAGTTGAACGTTTCCGATAATCCCTGCTGAAATGAATTATGACTATTTTCCAACCTATCCTCTCAGTTCCAGTTAAGAGGCCTGAGCACAGCCTACCGTAAGAGACTGGAGTGCCATGCTACAATTACTCCCTTTTCAAAAGCATCCAAAAAGCCTCCATTACACTGTCCACCCACAGTGTCTCTGAAATGAGCGCAGGCAGCTTCTGCGGTTCGATTCCTTGCACTGAGAGCATTGATTTTAGCAATAATGAGACAAAAGCTAAACCTGCTCCTCCGCCTCCATACTGTAGTGAGAGTCATACTGCAGCCTTTGCTTCATCAGTATCTCAGTACAGTTTTGAGATGCTGCAGGAGAGCTTAGATTTTGAGCCTCTTGCTGAGGAGCCCTTTTTGATTTGTTATTTACATGTGATGATATAGGGCTCATGCTCACTGAAGCGTTCAAAGTGAGTTTTTAGCCCCTTCACTGCACTTTTTTTCTCTTTCATTTTCTCTCCCATTTACACCGTTTCTTTCTTTCTACCCATTAGGAATAGTTCACCCAGAAATGAGAATCCATTCATTATTCTCATTCTTCTTCAAGTTTCAAAAAGGACATAAAAGCATAATAAAAATAGCATAAAAGTGGTCCATTCAACTCATGCGGTGTATTCCGAGTCTTCTGAAGCCATACCTTTTCAGTGTGAGTATGCTATGATTCTAAAATAAATCTGTTATAATATGTTTCACAAAAGAAGTCAAGAATATTCATAATATAAAATGCATAATTTGTATGTCTTGTTTAATAAGATATTTGCTTGAATCTGATGGGGTATATGGTTGGTTCATCACAGAGACACATAAGAGAAGTGTTCTGCCAAATGTTTTGTTTATGAAGTCTTGAATGTGTTGTTTTGGTTTAGCCTTGGTTCACTTTACCCATGTTGCTCCAGCTGGTTTTCATTTGGTGATGAAATCATGGAATGGCTTGGGTGGCTCTTATGGCTGTTGTGTGACTTTCACATAGATGTTGTGGAAATTTCCCTAGCGAGTCTCATAAGAGCCTCTCAAGAACAAATTGTTTTCTTTGCCGTATGTGTTAACGAAGGTTAGGACAGCAAAGTATTCGTAGGCGATACCAAATCTAGTGGAATTTCATGATTGACGAAACCAATTTTGATACCACAGCACAAACGAATATGCTGTTGAACAGTCTTATATTTAAATGTTACATATTCACATAAACATTAAAGGGGTAGTTCACCCAAAAATCATTTACTCTCCCTCATGTTGTTCCAAACTGGTATGAGATTCTTTCTTCTGTTGAACACAAAAGAAGATATTTTAAAGAATGTTGGTAACCAGACAGTTGACGGTAGCCTTTGACTTCCATAGTATTTTTTGTTCCTCCTATGGAAGACAATGGATGCCGTCAACTGTTTGATTACCAACATTCTTTAAAATATTTTATTTTGTGTTCAACAGAAGAAAGAAACTCATACAGGTTTGGAACAACGTGAGGGTGAGTGGTTACACAATTTTAATTTTTGAGTGAAGTGAAATATCCCTTTAATAAATTAAATTAAATTGAATTCATTTTCATTTAAGCAAATTCATTGCTCAAGGCTTTTTATTATTCAGGCAAACAGTCAATCATACATATTCTGACTAGAGATTCATGGTATTGGTACCATAATGGTTTTTGGATATTTTGTTTATTGTATTTATCGATATTGAACTTTTTAATTGTGCGTTAATTTACTGTATTTTTACATTTAGATCAAATTTGTCATCATCTAACGCTTAAAGGTAATCTTTAAAAACACTAATAATGCTGTTAAATCTTTACATTTCACAAATACTAACTTTTTCATCTCGTTTAATGAACAAATTATAACATTATAATATTATCTCACTGATGCCTAAATTCACTTCTAGCATTTAAAAGGATTGATTTTAGTTTTTATTTTTGTATTTTGAATTATTGACTGTAATGTTGTTAGTGTTAACTAAAACTATAAAAAATGTTTTTCATATACTTGAAATAAATAACACTGAAATGAAATATAAATATTAGATGAAAAACTTAACCTTAAGACACCGAAACAAAAACTAAAAATGGTACTTTGGCAGCTAACTAAAATAAGTTGAGGTACTAAAATGACTAAAAACAAATTAAAGGTATATAGGAATATTAAAAAAATGACAAGCATTTTAAATTATTAAATTAAAATGAAAACTGAAATATAAAAATCTAATTAAAAATATTAATAATTACTATTTTATATATATAGCAATAAGGTACTCGAGGCTGTGCTGTATTGTGAATAAATCACGGCTGAAGGGTGTTGTTAGGCACGACACAAAACAGAGTGCTTGAAACCCCTTCAGCCGTGACTTATTCACGATACAGCACTAGCCTCGAGTACCTAATTGCTTTTATAAAAAGGTTACCACACAATACAAATATTGAAGCCAGAAATATGTATCAATGCAACTTTCATGAAGTAAACTTTCACTAAAAGCCTTCCTTCTGCCGGAAAAAAATAGTCCCTGACCGAGATCAGCAACAGAAGTTACATTATTACGCCATTAGATGGTGGCAAAGACTGTCTTTATGAGTGTGTCAGTCAGTAGCGAAGACTTTTACATTGAAAAGACTGAATTGTTGTGAACACGGAACAAAACGCAACCGACAAATGCTTTGACTAGCGCTGTCAGTCACGGGAAAACCCCTTAAATGTTAAAAGGACAAGATATTGCAGCGGACATTTAAACAGATTTTTTTATTATGAACAACATAGGACTGACCTGAAAGAAAATGCTAAATCTGAATTCTCACAATACTCTTCTACATAATACAGTAAGCTTCCATGAACAATATCAATTGAGAACAAACAGTTTACGTTGTTAAGAGTGGTTGCTAAGGGTGTTGTGTAGTGATACACAGAAGCGTTGGGTGAAGCGGTCATAAACGTGTTTTATCGTGAATAAAACACAGCTATTGTTTATACTGTGTGTGTGTATATATATATATACTGCCATAATAATTTTGGGGTCTCCATATTTCTTACAAACCTACTATTTGACATATGCTGTTTTTCAATGGTCCAGCTTTTTTATTATTATTTTTATGCATCTCAAGACCCATTGCACTCCATCCAGCTGTTGTAAGCACCTCCTGAGGAACGTGTCAGATGAACCTCAAACCAACCTAATACCAATTAGTCAACTAGTTTTCCAGGCAACTGATTAAAAAAAAATCATGACTGAATTAGCACCACCATCAAAAACTAAATTTGCTGCATCAGTCAGGACGTTTATGACTGGCACCACAGTGTGAGCAACACACATTAGATCTGTGACCTCAATAAGATTCAATAAGGGTGTTTAGTACTTGTCTCCCTCCCCTTCTACATCTCAAGCTCCTTCTTTCTTCTCCTTATAAAGTCTCTTCTCTTTCTCTCTCATTGGCTTTTGGCCTGTTCTCGATCTCCAAATGTCTTCTCCTCCCTCTCTGCTGTTCTGTAGCTTTGGCAGCCTTTCAGCCATTAGATCAATCCTGAAAGTAGAGCAGAATCTCGGAAGCTCCCCCCTTTCCTCTTCCTGCAAAAGCATTGACTGATCTTGATCAAGAACCCCCAAACATCCAGACCCTCCTGTTGGGAATGTACTGATGTTACTGTAATGTCTTGTTGCCTCATTAAAAATGCCATGTGGTTTATTCAGCTGCCCGTTCTGGCCTCACTACCCGGACGAGCGGCAGGTGCCAGTCCTGCGTATCCCATCTGACCCCTACGGGATCTGTCGAGCTCAGCAACAGGCATGTGCCAGAGCTGAGTAAAGCCTCCGGAGACCTAGACGCCAGGGCTATTAAAAAACACACACTCATATACAATCATTTGTTCTTTTGAATATGTGGGTGTGTTATGGGTGTAGGCATGTGGGCTTCGGGCCAGACGTGCGTAGTGGTACTTCCGCCGCTCCATGTCTGCCACCTGTTACCCGTAATGCTTCATGGCATGGTGTGCTTTCTGCCTCTGACGTGAAGCTATAAAAGCAAAAGTGGTTGTGTGGCGTGTGGTTCACATTGAAGAGCGCAGTACAACAGTTTGTGTGAAGTTTACAGCTTTTCAAGGAGAAGATATGCCAAGCCTTGTGAAAAGATGGTAATGATAACAACGAAGTCTCTTAGGGTGCTTTCACATTAGCACTTTTGGTGCGCACCCGGGTTCGATTGACGTCAGAGTTCGGTACGTTTGGATGATGTGAACACGGACTTCTGAACTCGGGTGCGCACCCGCGAACCGTACCCGAGTCCGCTTAAAAAGGGTGGTCTGGGGTGCGGTTCAAGTGAACTCCGGTACGGTTCGCTTCTGATATGAATGCAAACGTACCAAATTGCGGAAGTGAACCGCTATTAATGCCGTATTATTTGATTAAAATTTTTGTTTGTGCGTGTTTTTCACTCACTTTCCCAACGAGCGTGACTGACGTGCTGCAAGCAGAGAGCTGTAGTGTAGCCTTTCTTATTTCTGCTCACCTTCCGTACAGTCGCGGCAGATAGAGGCAAGTGTCGTTATGAACAAAACCAACGGTTCAAAAACAAAAATATGAAAGTGAGGAGAGCAACGTTATGCATTTTGCCGCCTTCTCCTGCGCCGTCGTTACTAAGCAACGGAGTAAACAGCTGCTGGTTTGATGACGCAAACGAACCGCGGGTCGGACCCAAATAATATAATATGAGAAAAAGAAAGCAAAAATTCTGTCATGATTCGGCCTAATGTTATGGAGGGCTTGTTTCTGCCACTAAATAAAAAAATATAAAAAAGGTAATTGCAAATTTTCAGAATTGCAAGATTTAAATTCGCAATTGCGAGTTATAATGTCAGAATTGCGTGTTTTTCTCGCAATTGCGAGTTTTTATCATGCCATTCTGACTTTATAACTCATAATTATGACTTTTTTCTCAGAATTGCGAGATATAAATAATTGCGAGTTATAAGGTCAGAATTGCGAGCTTATATCTTGCAATTTTGACTTTATAACTCACAATTGTTTATTACTCACAATTCTGACTTTCTCAGAATTGTTTATATCTCGCAGTTCTGACTTTATAACATTCAATTGTGAGTTTATATAATGCAATTCTGACTATTATATCACGCAAGTCTGACTATAACTCGCAATTCTGACTTTTTTCTCAGAATTGCGAGGTATAAACAATTGAGTTATAAAGTCAGAATTGTGAGTTTATATCTCACAATTCTGACTTTTTAACTCGCAATTTTGACTTTATGACTCACAATTTTGACTTTATATCACGCAATTCTGACTTCATACCTCGCAATTCTGACTTTGTAACTTGCAATTGTGAGTTTATATTTCGCAATTCTGAGGAAAAAAAGTCAGAATTGTGAGAATTACCTTTTTTATTTTTTATTTCATGGCGGAAACAAGCTTCCATATAATGTCATTACAAAACGGTATGATTTGTTTTCTTTTGTGGAAAACAAATAAGATATTTTGCAAAATCCATACCTGTCTTTTTGGGGCATATTTAAATAGGTATATTTAGCTGAAAATGGGTTATTATTATTAACTAAAACTAAAGCTATTAAAAAGTATTTAAATAAGTAAAATATACATTTTTGATGGAAAAAACTTAAAAATTGTTGCCTTCGAAACTAAAATGAGTAAGTGCATAAAACAATTTAAAAATTTAAATAAAAACTGAAAATCAAAAAAAATGAAAGCTAAAATGTTCAAAATGTTAATAATTTTTTTTTCACATTTTACAGTCTTAGTCCCATTTACCTTTTTGTAAAAGAGCAGCTAGGACATTTTTCAAAATATCTTCTTTTTTGTTTCACTGAATAATGAAATTCAAGAATTTTCATTATTTTTCAACCTTTTGCTTGTCATACTAAGACATTTTGTTTGATGTCTTAGTATGTTTACTACTGTACATTCTCCTCTATGGAATTATTATGATGTGCATGCGTAACGTGGAGCTTCAGATATTTGCATTCTTCAAAGCGGCCTGGCTTTGTGGTGTTGTGCATCAGAATGTGAAATTACCAATGCAAATTAAGGGTAGAATGAATGACCTAATTATGTTGCATAAATAGGGCTCTTGAGAGCAAAGCAATTGTTTTTTAAGACAGAGGTGATGAATACATTCTCTGCAATTTCTGTTTAATACAATATACTGTGGTTATTTTCATTCAGTTAAAAATACCAAGAAATATGAAATGAATGTTGGTGGCTTTTTTGTGAAATCCAAATCAGAGTGATTACATCCTGCCTGTCCAGCATGACTGGAAATACTGCCGTCTGTATAATATGTCAACATTCCGTGTGTCCTGACTTAACAGTTGGAAGCTGAGGTGAAGTAAGGGCAATTTGTTCATGATATGTTCTTCTACTAACTTGTCTTCTTTCTTGTCCTCAGCAACAGAGAGTTTGAGAGCGTGGAGATGAATAAGCTGCGTCAGAGCCTGCGCAGGAAGAAGCCCACCTACATGCCGGAGGCCAGCCGGCCGCACCAATGGCAAGCAGATGAAGAGGCTGTACGAAAGGGCAAATGCAACTTTCCTGTCCGGGTAAGTTGAGAAATCAACTGGCTTTTTAATTCCTTGTTAATATTATTTAAATTAACATGAGCAGTGTTCGCTAAAATGTTGATGGCAGGGCTTCCAAATTCATCTAGAGTGTTGTTAATAGACTTCTTGCTTTAATAATTTATAATAAGAACAATATGATCTACAAGTGCTGTCTCACAAGGCTTTCAGCATTCAAATTTACATAAGACTAATATTGGTAAAAGGATATGACATTCTGATAAAAGATTACAAAGACAAACATGGAAATATATGAGCACAGACACTTTATATATAGAACCTTTTAGGGTTACCATTTAGAGTTGTCAAAAGTACCGACTTTGGTACGTAGTAGGTACTGAAATTTTAAAAATGGGACACTTTGAGCGCTGTTGAACGGATTCTTAATCACCTCTGATTGGCCATTGTGTTCATCGAATATGTCTGTGATTGGCTACAATGATCAACGCACGGGAGCGTTTGAAAGTACACGGAAGTGTTCACGTGCATGTGTGCTCCGTGTGTGGGCACAGAAAACAGCTGCACATTCAGAATTGAGTTCTCTTTTGCACCATCTTGCCCTCAAATGGTTTAAAATCATTTGAATGTTTAAACTGACAGAACCTAAAACACATGCAAATGATAAACTTTCATTGTATAATGGTCATACTTTGCAATTTATCCGAGAATCATGTATGTCCTTATATGAAACCTTTTTGGCATGAAGTGTTCTTTAAAATCGACCTCTAGGGTTCTATATTGAACCCCATTAAATCTTTTTTTCTAACAGTGCACAATAAGACTAGGAATGTGTACAAAGAAAGTAAATAGTGTCAGTTTAATTCAAACTAACTCAGGCTCAAGCCAACATAAATGTCTGTAGAGTGTAGTTTATGATGTTCCAGACATGCTTATTTAAGTATTAACACTCATATAATTGCTTGAGACTTCAAATGGAAAAAAAATGTCACAATAAGGGACTGTTATTCAAAAGCAATGCTAGGGCAATAGGGCAAAAGAAAACAGGTATAATGGGAATTTCCAGATATAGATTGACTTTTGAAATGTTTGAAAGTCAGTAACACCCTCACAGTGTCTGGCTGACGGCCAAAGGCTTTAGAGCTTTGAGCAAAAACAGACCGATCAAACCCCCACAAAATAATAACACCAAGCTGATGGCTGGAATAGGATGTTAAGGAGTAGAGTATTACAATATTGTTCACTACCATTCAAGTAAAATCTATTAAATGGGTAATTATGTGAATATTTAATGAATTAACGTGTTACAGTACATTCATATTGTGAGATCTAACAGAACTAATCATGTCCCCTGACCTCTATATTAATGCAAGAATGTGGCTAATATTGATATTAAAGTAAAACAAATAAGTAAATCCATTTTTTAATCATTTCTGTATGGCTTTTCTCACTAAATACTGATAAATGCGATTAATGTAATTAAGTAATCAGCATATTATGTCATTATTTTGGTTAAAAGCACTTGACAATCCTATTTTGAAATGAAAAGATGCTCTTTCAAGACTAAAGAAGGTTTGTATCATTAAGTAAAGTGGAGGATATATTGCAGTGGATCTTGCATAATTAAATTCAGCCTAATTTTACTCTCCAGCCTGAGGCATCAAGAATCTCTGCGAGACTGAGATGTAATCTTGTAATGGCCTCTGTCCTCGTGGCCACCATAATCACATAACCCTAGCTGGATGACTATTAATTGTGTCTGTGTGAGGACATTTGGACAAAATCTCACTTCAGAGTTCCCACAAATACATCCTCTGCTGTGTTTTCAACGGGCTCCTCGTTGAAATCTACACTAGCTCTGTTTGGACAGGACTAGCTTTCCCTGAAGAGGTTGAGTAAATTTGTGTTTTGTCTATTTTGATCACGTAACCTCAGCAAATAATGACAGAGTAGTGATTTTATTTTCACAACACAGATCATGTCATTCAGAGAACTAATGGTGTAGTGGAAGAAAAATAGAAAATGTGGATTTCATCATTCTCTCTCTCTCTCTCTCTTTTCCCTGTATTTTTTCTCTTTCTGCAGTACCTCGGTCTGGTGGAGGTAGAGGAGTCCAGAGGGATGCATGTGTGCGAAGAAGCAGTGAAAAAACTGAAAGTGGTGAGTACAGTAGTGCTTTTCATTCTCACACAATAAAACATACACTTGTTATAAAAAGCAATTTGGCAGCCAGAGAAGCTGGTATAGCAAAAAATGTGATGTGTATATACATTGCTCAGCGTAAATGAGAACACACCCTTTGAAAAGTCACATTTTAAACAATATCTCAATGAACCAAAATAATTTCCAAAATGTTGACAAGACTGAGTTTTATATAACATCTGTTTAACTTATAACATGAAAGTAAGGTTAATAATATAACAAAATTTTCAGTTTTACTCAAATTAGGGTGATGCAAAAATGAGTACACCCACTGAAAGTCCCTGAAGCAAAGCTCAATTTTAGACTACAAATGTCTAATTTAACAAGAATTCAATGACAGGTGAGTCTAATTATTCATTACACAGGTGTCCAGCAGACAGCTGACTATAAAAGGGTGTTAAAACCCCTTCCCATTTCATGCTGTCAGCAATGGCACTACATGGAAGAGAAATGTCACAAGACCTGAGAAAGAAAATAATTTCTTTACACCAGAAAGGTGATCAGCAAAGCTTTACTTATCAGTCAGAATACTGTAGCAAAAGTGGTACAAACATTTTAAAAAGATGGAACTGCAACCATCTCACAGAGACGTCCAGGTCGTCCACGGAACTTAACACCTCGACAGGCGAGTCTTCTGATGAGAAGGGTTGAAGAAAATCGGCGTGCAAGTTCACTGCAGTTATCTAAAGAAGTAGAAAGCCAAACTGGGGTGACTATTTCCCGTGCAGAGGAATGGCATGCATGGGTGCCGTAAATAAATAAGCTTCTCATAAAGCCCAGCCACAAAAAAGCCTGTCTAGAGTTTTCCAGAGCCCATGCTGACAAAGATGAAGACTACTGGGACTCTGGAGAGATGAGACCAAGATTAACGTTTTTGGAACTGATGGCTTCAAAACTGTATGGAGTTGCAAAGGTGAGGAATACAAAGAAAAATGCATGGTGCCTACAGTGAAACATGGTGGTGGCAGTGTCCTTATGTGGGGCTGCATGAGTGCTGCTGGTGCATTTCATTGATGGCATAATGAATTCACGGATGTACTGAAAGAGAAGATGCTACCATCACTCTGTGCCCTTGGTCGTCGTGCGCTTTTCTGACATGACAGTGATCCTAAGCACACATCTAAGGCTACTGTTGGATTTCTGAAGAAGAACAGGGTGAAAGTGATTCAGTGGCTGCTGATCTGAACCCATTCGAACACCTATGGGGAATTCTGAAGAGACAAGTTGAGCATCACTCTCCGTCCAGCATCCAGTCTCTAAAAGAGCTCATTCTTGAAGAATGCAATAAGATAGATGTTGCAAAATGTCGCCAACTTGTTCATTCCATGCCTAGAAGACTTGGTGCTGTCATTAAAAATCATGGAGGCCATGCAAAGTATGTAGTTTTTTGTGTGGGGTGTACTCATTTTTGCATCACCCTAATTTTAGTAACACTGAAAAATGTGTAATCTAAGTTATATTATTAACCTTACGTATATCTTATAAGTTAAACAGATGGTATATTAAACTTAGTCTTGTCAACATTTTGGAAATTATTTTTGTTCATTGAGATATTAATTAAAATGTTACTTTTCAAACGGGGTGTACTCATTTACGCTGAGCACTATATACTGTATATATGAAAGAATTCATTTTTGGGTGAACTATCCCTTTAATTTTGACCCCTGGCACACCTATTCACATCCATCTGTAAAACCCACACTGTTCCTCATTGTGTCCAAAAAAATCAATATTTATAGAGCGTAGCTGCTCTGTCATTGGCTATTGTCTTCAGTATTGCTGCTCTGTCAGTAGTCGTATCCTGACCCTTCAAATCTGAACTGTAATATATGTATTTATAATGTGTTTTTTTGTTTGTAAAACAGTTGTTTTTCATATTTACGAAGACCTTTTTACCCACAAGTGCAGTTTGTATGACACTGACTGTGTGTGGCCCTGTCTCCGGGGCCCCTCCATCTGTTCATATACGCTCTCTCTTTCATCCCCATGTTGGTAGTTCCTGCTGTGTCTGTCTACACAGTCACTTCATTTATTTTCTCTTCCTTCTCAAACCCCCAAAGCCTTCATCTCAATCTGCTCTGAGCTTGTGCTTGTTCCTTATTGTTCCAGTCTCTTCTCTCCACCTCCAGCCAGTGTATAATGTTCTGCTGTCTTAGCAAATTTGGACAGTGACTTTTGGGCTGCTTGTAACATCAGCTGGATTCCCTCAGTTCTTCTTGATTTAGCCACACACTTCACTTTTACTCATTCCTACAGTTTTTTTTCCAGATTAAATTAATTCCACGGTGCCCTAACCTTCACTCTCTCAGACAGACATGCACTCACAACAGATTCAGTGAAAGATTTAAACCCTGTTCCAAAACCTAGAGAGCTGCCTTGCAGTCTTCTGAACCTGTCCTAAATGTGCACTTGATGTGTACTTTAAGGTTACGTGCGATGCTCCCTTGCTCCCTGAGTTTCCTGAGATCTCATCACCTTGGAATTATAAGGTTCTATCTGCATTCTAAGCAGTTTTGAGATATTGAGCTTCATTCCATATAGCAAAAATGATACGGGGAACAAGTCTCTGTCATACATGAAAATGACCCTAAATGTATTCTAAATGTACAATATCAAAATTAAAGAAGCTTAAATTGGTCTATTTGGGATTCTGGGTGTTTAAATTTGAATTTTGACAGTTGGAGTTTGAACAGTCTTGGCTAATTGGTCCTCTTGTGTGCTTTCAAAGTGCTGATTGGCTCACAAATAGAACCTTATAGAACTAAGTTAGGGTTAGACTTTGTAGATAGAATGTTTTTGTTTTCTAAATAATGAAGTCCCAAAATGTACACGACAACAAAAAAAGAAAAAAAAGAAAGAAAGAAAACCACACAATGTAAATAACTCAAAAATAGTTAAAAATGTCAGATAGAACCTTACAATTCCAAGGTGATTATATATATATATTAATATATACACACACACACACACACACACACACACAGACATATATATATATATATATGTGTGTGTGTGTCGGTATACTATTTTCACTCAAAAATTTTTAGTAAATTTCACAAATAATTACAAAGAAGCAAGTAACACACTGAATCATTTTTTGACTGAAATAGAATTTTCTTGTAAAACACTCCAATAATCTTTTTTATATACACATTTTAAAAAACATTTTTTTGCAATGTAAAAAGAAGTATTTTATGCTGCACAAGGTTGCATTTGTTTGATCAAAAATACAGTAAAAATAGAAATATTATTACAGATTAAAATATCTAATATGCTGATTTGATGCTGAAGAAACATTTCTTATTATTATCAATGTTGAAAATGGTTGAACTACTTATTTTTGTGGAAAGTGTTATACATTTTCTTACAGGATTCTTATAGAAAGTTCAAAAGAACAGCATTTATTTGACATGGTATTTATTTGACTTTTATTATTATTATTAATATTATCATCATTATTATTAATATTACATTTTCCATTACTTAAATGTTCTTTTTTTGTGTCAAATTTGATGTCAAATCTGGCTTCATTCAGTCTTGTTCCTGGAACTCACTGCATTGCATCACAAGTCAGCATGTTATCGGGCAGCTACACTGTAGGGAAAATCGAGCTGACAAAAGCTAAAACTGTCATAGAAATATGTCATGGACACAAAGTCTTGTGCTAGAATGCTTGATGCAGAGCAAATCAAAACCTCTGCAGTAGTGCTAATTTCCAGTTGTGTCAAAAAGCTGATGTTGTTTCAATATTTCTTCTCAGAGTGGGAAAAAAACTGTCAAGGCTGTGCTTTGGGTGTCCGCTGATGGCCTGAGAGTAGTGGATGACAAAACCAAGGTATGTGTGTATAGACATTTTGTTGTGCACCCATGGAAAGCCATTAATCAAGGGTAAAAAGTCTTTGATGCCCCAATAAGCTCCCAAGCCATCAATTAGCCGAGTCCATCAGCAAGAGAATAGGTCTGTAGGAAACACAAAATATGCAGTAAGAGGAAGCTGGCCGACCTCCAAAAGACCCGTCACATGATCATGAGACATCACTTAGACTGTCTCAGACACAAGACGACTTTTTGAGGCCAAGGGTTCCCGTGTCTCTCACGGTTGGGGTTTTCTTTTGAAAGTCAGAGGATTAATGTAACATCCTTCCCTCACACAAAACCCGGAAAGTTAACCAGAAAAGGTCAAAGGCCTCACATAATGAGTTTTCAGCTCACATAGTAGAAGGCGGAAGGCCACAAAGCTTTCTTTTTTGTTTCTCGTAAGGGCCTCAGACTCAAACGTCCATTCACTATGTCCTTCTGGTAATCCTGCCATATGCATATGAGTCAGCACTGCCACCTAATCCTTCCTGGCGCTGTCACACGCCACCTGTGTGTCCTGTCCCTCTTCTCCTCTCCCGTGTTAAACTTCACTTCAGGGCTGTGTGAGTAATCGAATTTTAGTTTCGTTATTTTTTTTAATTACATTATGATCAAGATAAACGCCTTTCTTTTCCTTTACATACCTTTTGCCCCTCTTTAAAAGATCAAACTTAATGTCCAAATCAGTCTATAATTGTGACTCTGGTGAAATGCAGTCTATTACAGGACGTGCTTGATATTAAAGAGTTATTAAAAGCATATCAAAGGCCCGTTCACACCAAGAACGATAACTATAGCGATAACACTAAAGATAATCATTCTGAATTTAAGAGAATAGCAGTCCATAACATTAATGGCACAGATATCGTTGGAATCGCTTTCAAAATGATTTTCTCCAGCTGATGAATGATAAAACGATTGACAGCCAATCAGAATACAGTGGCAGACGACATAACTGAAGCACATGCTTATAATAAACAGAACTGTTGTGGATGCTAATACAGTTATCGATATTGTTATCTTCATAGTTGTCGTTCTTGGTGTGAACGGGCCTTAAGCTGAGAAAGAAAACTCAAACTCTTCCCCCCAGGTGAGTTTCTGTGTGTGCGCTTCGAGACGGAGCGAAACACGAACAAGCAAAGTATACCTTGGACTTCGGGTGTGTGCCTAAAAGGTCAGATTTGTGTCAGTATTGGATCCGTGTTTTGGTCTTAAAGTGACAGCAGCCTAATATACCTACTGCTGTCTGTCATTAATGCTAATCAAACAACAAAAGACAGAGAAAATCACTCACTGCTCATGACTGAACAACTTTTGTAGCTTTAATAAGAATATTTAAGAATCACCTTTTTTATTGTATTTGTCCTGTTGTTTGTATTGATTTGTCTCTGGTATCTAAAATATCATAACAACCCTATTTCCTGCAAAAAATATACTTGATATATATAAGATTTTGGACATATCTCCAACTCCTATTGACCAAAATAGTCAGAATTAGCAGCCCTGCTTCACTTTCAGTGTTCATTACAGTGAAAGGGTTATTGATTACAAGACCAGACTTTCTTATTCCTGGCAACTGAGATGAGTCAGCATTCATGGACCTATAAAGTTCTTCCTGTCCACTGTAAACCCCCGTTATCCCCCACAGGACACATTCATCCATGACAAAACTTCCAGAGCTCTGACCGGGGCCCCTTCAGTCAGTAATTGGCTAACAATGAATGGGCCCCTCACCTCGACCCAGTCCTCCTCTGCTTCACTGACCCCTCACCTACCACCACTTCTACACTGTTCAACTCATGTATTATGCATTTAATGTGGCCCCCTAACAAGGAAACACTAGCCACTGTTACAGTGGGAGGTCCAGGCTACACAAAAAGCTTTAGTCATGTTAGAACAATCAAAAGGACAAAACCTGTACACTGTGGTTGGGTCATGGACAAATAAGATTAAATAAAAAGACAAATCTTTTAGATACATTAATTCAAATAATGTTTTTAAACTGAAATCACTTTATTACAACACTTTATTACAGTTATGGCACTTTTGCAATATGCTCCACAAAAAAAAAAAAAAAAAAAAATCTAAATGACTCAAGTGGAACTTTCGTGAATACATGAGTAAATTCTGAGTAATTTACGCATAAAACGGACCTTCCCAAAAACTCCAGATTCACCAAAGCTTTGTAAAACTTTAGATTTTATAGTTAAAGGTACACTATGCAACTTTTGGCCCTCTAGCGGTTAAAAAACAAAACATCCGTTTTGTGGAAGAACATTGTTTTGGTTGTGCTTCTTCTCTGTGTGATTGTGCTGATGAATATGGTTATCCTACTGTTCATAAAACATTCACTACTAGGCTTAAGATATATAACCAGTTTAGATGAAAGTTTAGTTACCCATTAATAGACACAGTACTTCCTTGAAAATAAATTCCATCACAGCGCTACAACAACCACAATGAAATGACCCTTCACAATAGATAATGCTTTACAATGAACTACATATGGCAATTTATAAATATATAAATACCTTACTCACTTGTTAAATAATAAAAACGCCTTCTCAGTGTCACTTTTACATTTCAAATCCCTCAATTCTTACCATCTCCGAAAAACCAAGCCAATGTTGATTCTTGTTTTATTACGAGCTCTGTTGTATTCTCTTTTTGCCAGCAGATGCTCCTCTGTTTGGCATTTCTTTAAAACGGGTGATTGTCCGGAGATTGGAGATTTAGTGGCTCCATGTCAACCTTTCTTGCTCGTTGTGACAACTAACCTATGCCACGCCCACATCATACAAGCTGGAGCAACTTTTCTCTATTTATGAATTTGACGAGACCCGCACGGACGAGTGACGTATGAACGCAATTTCTCGCAATAACCATCCCGACAGGTCTGAAATATAAACATTTATAATAGGCTTACCATAGTGAATCAGGGTAAGACAAAAACACGTTTTGGAAGAAGAATTTAGGCAGCTGAAAATGCCAGAGTTTTTTCTGAAAACGCCCAGCTGGGAGTGCTTGAGAGCACTTTGAAGGCGCAGCGTTTTTTCCAGCTGTTTTGGTTGCTATAGCCATGCTTCCACCGCAGGAACTAGTGTTTCGACCGCAGAACCACGGTCTAAATGAAGTTTCAGGTAAAAATTTCCCCCTCAGAAAGTCCCTGCTCACGAGGTAGTACTTTTTCAAAGTTCAGGAACTTTCGGGAGTGGGACTTGAGAGCTGATTGGTTGACTCCATGCAGCATTTTATTTCAACCAGCATTTTTACAAGTCTGTTGCAGTGCGTACAGTGAGAGTTGTTTGCTATTCGAATCAACAATAGAGTTTAAAAAGTACAACAGATGGACCGACGGCGAGGTTTATGCTTTATTAAGCTTATACATCGCGCACAGTCCTACATCATTGGACTAATTTGCCTAATCTTTACGGCACTTTAGACCGCGATGGAAACGCAGACAGCAACAGATTTGGGGGAAAAAAGTTCCTGGGACAAATTTTTCCGGGTAATTTCAATGGAAATGCGGCATATGAAATGGAATATCCGAGGAAGCAATGTGTTACTAGTATCTGATTTTGCAATATTAACTCCTCCATTGTTGTTCAATCAGTGTACAAGTAGGATGTGATTGTTGGTCATTGTGGTATTTGTCCAACCCCTCCTCCACTGTGATTGGACGGCTGAATAAAGAGTGAAGTCACAAGCACTGTGTTTTACCCAAAGTTGAACGTTCTTGGCGGCCAGAAAAATATGACAAGCATCCTTCCATACTCATCTTCCAAGAACTAGTAGTCCCCAGAGGTGTATTAGAGCTCGAGTTGAAGCCACGTCCACAAGCTCCTCCACTGTGGACAGCAAGCCAAATACGATTCACCTCAATAGTAAAAGATGACCTATATGGGCAAACAAACTAATGAATTATCATTAGAGTGTAATCAAAATGCAGTCATCAGTTTGCCAAAAAGAACACAAAATGACTGAACATTTATGTCAGAATGGCCTTACTAAAGATTTACACAAAAAGTAGTTCTGCTCGTGTTTCATGAATAAAGCCCATTGTCTGTATAATTTTAATATGTACAATAATAATTTGAAACCCAATACAATATTATATATTTTTTTATTAAATATTGATTTGAATGGAACTGGGCATTGACACACAGCATTTTCAAAATGCTTTGTTTTTATTTGCATTTTACAACTATTTATAGTGTTTTTTTAAGATGCCACAAACAACAACCAATCTGTTCCTTTTTATTTTCTCTGTAGGACCTCATTGTTGACCAGACCATTGAGAAAGTGTCTTTCTGTGCACCTGACCGTAATTACGATAAGGCATTCTCCTACATTTGCCGTGATGGAACGACTCGCCGCTGGATGTGCCACTGCTTCATGGCCTTGAAGGACTCGGTGAGGAGAACCCAGCGGGGATTAATTCTTCAGCCTCTGTTCCCTGCAAAGTGGGATTAAGATAGGGATTATGGCAGTGTTATCTCAAGCGGAATAACCGCTTAGAGACTGTTATCTGCACTTGAGGCACAGAGAAAAACACATTAAGGACTAGAATGGAATGGAATTTTGATTAGGATCCCAATACTATGCTAGACAAAAACAAACTTTTGTGACCACTTGATGTTTTTGTCCATCCCATAACAGCAATAACAAAAACTGGATATGTAAACACAGACTAACCTAGTTGTGCTACTCTGTAAAATATAGTTTTTCTTTCATTCAACAGTAAAAATATATAAACAACCCTTAAAACATGATACTCATAATTTATATTTTTGTAATATTTCTTTTCTGACCTCATTATGGGAAAAAATGCTAATGCAACATCATCCACAACATTAGGGTGAACGTTTGAGTCATGCGGTTGGATGCGCCTTTGCTGCTTGCCTTGAGCGGAAGCAACGCAGAGAGAAGGAGTGCGGGGTCACGGCTTCCTTTGATGCAAGCCGCACCTCGTTCGTGAGGGAAGGCTCATTCCGCATCTCCTCTGCTGGACAGCAAAATGACCGGGAGGACATCATGAAACAGCTGCAGGACAAAAAGAAAGGTCAGTCTCATTTCCGTTACTCTAAAACACCAAAGGCGTTCTTTGTACAAACGACTCTGATTAGTGACTCTGCCTCTCTGCAGAAGCATGTGGCATTTCTGCAATGCCACCTGGAAATGCTTCACCTCCAGAGGGAGCGGCTTCCCCAGGGGAGAGAGCGGAGCCAGGTGGGCCTCACGCCATCCCGCGCCGACACGCCCCTATCGAGCAGCTGGTGCGGCAGGGCTCTTTCCGAGGCTTCCCTCAACTTAGCCAGAAGAACTCACCTTTTAAACGGCAGCTCTCCCTACGCTTGAATGATCTCCCATCAACCCTGCAGCGCAAAACGGATTTCCAGACCAAGAACCCAGGTCAGTTGTTTTTGTGTACTCAAGCTGTGTAAGTGTAAAGCAAGCATAATGTTGACCCAGCACTGACCGGCCTAACTTTATATGCACTCTGTATCGTCAACTAGAGGACTTTGGCATGTAAAATGCATCTCATTCTGAGCCTGCATACAAATATGTACAAAAGCACATCTCGGAAAACTCTACTTCCATTGATTGTACTCATAAATTCATTTGAGCGTGTATTCTAGGCCATAAACTGCTGCATTTACTTGTAGATTACCTGTTATTTACATGAGGGACCCTTCCATTGATCCTTTTTCATGTAGAGCTCATTAAACAACATGTTTTGCACAGAATTATGCTGCTGTTTCTGATCTCTAGCTTAATCCCCTAGACTAAAATCTAAAAGGGGAATTATGGGTCATATTTTTAACAATGCCATATCTGTGCAATTATACCTTATATCATAGATTCAGGTTATTGTAGCAAGCAAAATCCCATAAACTGCATGCATGGCCCACCAAAATGATCCACACAGGTGTGATTGAGCTTCCCTATTGGTTTGTGTCAGTTCCAGAGATGGATCTGTCGGTGACAGGAGAGGCAGACAGCATAAACGCTCTGTGCAGCCAAATCAACAGCTCTTTCACCAAACCCTCTGAGGACCTGTGTGCCAAAGCCACCGGCAACTGCTTGCCAGTTTGCAGCGCTCCACCTGCCATTCCCCCTCCACCTGCTCCTCTGCAAGGTAAAACAGACTGCATAATCCAACACAAATATATAGATATATTGTGAACAGGGGTTTAGAAGACACTTGATATTCAGTAATATTATCGATCTGACTACACTGACACTATCAGTTTCACGAATAACGACACTATTGTCTTCTGTAAAGCTATTTATAGCTCAATTAAACTCATTTCATATTTGATGAACTTTCCACTGTTAATAAACTGAATTGAATCAACATTAAACTGACTCAAACTGAATAACGACAACACTGTTGTCTTCTGTAGAGCTGCTTATAGCTGATTTGAACTCATTTGATTAAGTTTACACAGTTATTGAACTCAACTGAATCAACACTGAACTGACTAAATAATAATACTGTTGTCTTTGTAGATCTGCTTTACAGCAGAATTTGCATTTGTCTCATATTTCTGTTTCGGTATTTCTGTGCTTCCGTTATTTTCCTTTTAATTACTGTGAAGCTCCTTAACTTTCAGGTCCCTATCATACACTCGACGCAAGTGTTTTTTGCTAGTTTCAGCCTGATCATTTTCACGTCTTTTGCCACTTTGTTTAAATAGCAAATGCATTTGTGCCCATTTGTGCACCCATGGGCGTGCTGGTCTGAAAACGAGGTGCATTGTTGGCGTGTTGCTATTTTGAGGCAACTGAAATAGACGTCGCCATTGACCTCGCTTTAACCTTGCAAGTGAGCAGATTTGTTTCCTCACTAGAAAGGCTTTCTGTTTTTGCGCCATGTAAATAGCGAATCCGCCATGGCGCAAGCGCAGCTGGCTTTTAAAGGGAATGGGAGATGAGACTCTGATTGGTTTATTGCACGTTACGCCCAAAATACACCCATTACTCATTAAGAGAATAGGGAAAACCCTTTTAGACCATGCACCGGGTGCACAGACCATTTTTTCCGTCATTAAACTAACAAAAGTGGATTTGGACACGCTCTAAGTGCACTTGCGCTGTGCGCTTTAGACCTTGCGCTTAGATCATTAAAATAGGGCCCTCAGTGTCCCAGTATCGGGACGCTAGGTGCGTTCTGTATTTCTTGCTTTTTCTCCCTATCACGTTAGTAATCATCATAAATTCGGGTATCATTCAAAAGCTTAAATACTCAAAACTCATTCTGTAAAAATCATTTTGAAACTGTACATTGTGTTACCATGAAAACAGTAGTTTAATTCCTTTTTAGCATGCTCCACCCCCTAGTGGGCAGTCTCATGTTTCAAAGTATACTGCACTATTTTATGAACAAATCTTTTTCTAATCTTGACAAAATGCATATGTTTCGCGATAGAAGTGATCGCGTGACAGAAATGTACTAGTTTGTTACAGGAGAATTCATCAAAAATTTCAAGTGTAGGTGTCACCCGTTGGCTATTTTTGGTATAGCGCCTAAACAAAATCTCACAGGAACCTAAATTTTTGTGATATCAATGTCAAATTTGAAACACAACTAGGTTAGACTTATGGCTTTGTTTTTCTAACAGTTTTATAGTCCAAGTTATTTTGTAAAATATACATTTTGTATAAACGCGACATGACAAAAGACAGTAGAACCCATTATAATCAGTGATGCTGTCTACGCTGGATGCGGAGCAACACGATGCGACAAATACCCGACAGTAAACTGATGGCTCGTTCCATTTATGACGTACTCCAAGCACTCGCGATACTTCTCATAGGAAGGACAAATAGATTTCCAGCAGTCGCTTTGTCGCATCCAGTATAGACAGCTTCTAGCTGTTGCGGTGCGACGCGCCAACGGTCACGTCCTGTGTAGACACTGTGTCAGACATTCTATCGCCAATTCAACATGTTCATTTGGCAAAAACCGACGGCAACAGATTCCAAAAGGGGTAACACACTGATTCAACGAAATCCAAAGAAGAGTCTGTTGCCGTCTGTCAGTGCGGTGTAATTGGCCTCAACCTTGGATAGTACATTTTCACATCTATGCTCAAAAAGGGGGCTTACAGTTAACAAGTTAAAACAATCTGTATTGTATAAAATGCTATATAAATAAAGATGATTTGAATAGGATAGGCATATTTTAACGTTCTTACCCCTCCTGTTGTTTCCCAGCTACAAGCTCATGGGTTCAAACAGAGCCTGCTGTCCAGTCTCCTCCTCCCGTGCCTCAGAGTGGCCACAAACGAACCCCATCTGAAGCAGAACGCTGGCTGGAGGAGGTGGCTAAAGCGGTGAAAGCCCAGCAGCAGACTCCACCTACTCTACCGCCACCACCCACTCAGCAACCTCCACCCATGCCCACCATTCCCATCGCACCTGGTTCCCTCCCCAGCTCAATGCAGCCGTTCCCAATGGCCTTTGACGTCACTCCCGCACCTGTTGGCATGTTCGCCCAACAGCCTCTTCAACCGGCTTTTGTACCTATGCAGCCATACATGCCCAATCTGGCCAACAGCATGACCTATCCCAATGCCAGTGTGCCAGTAGTGGGCATCACACCGTCGCAAATGGTTGCTAATGTATTCTGCACTGCAGCCAGTACAGGGGGTGGAGTGGCGATGGGAGTCGGGATGGGGCCTAAGACAGGTACGCTTGGCGGTGGCCAAAATTCATCTTTCCCCACCCTGCCCGGAGGTTTCCCAACCACCACATTTGCCTCTCCTCCAACCGTCAACGGCCACCCGCACAACTCCTTTCCATCAACGACCGCGACCACCAGTGTTACTCAAAACGGTAGTACCATAAAAAGCGGTACCAGTTGGCCAATGGAGGGTCTGAATCCGAATCCCACAAGCAGTTCCCAGGAAGCAGAGCATTTTGAGGCAAAGTGGGCTGCTCTGGAGTCCAAATCGCAACCGAAGGCGCAAAACCCTTTTTCGAATGACTTACAAAAGACTTTTGAGATTGAACTATAATTGTAAGGAGAGTCTGAAAGTCTGGAACTGTTTCATAACCCATTCCCCTTCCCCTTTTTTGGTCTCCTAAAGGGTTTTTCTTATGCTCCCGGTCTGTTTAAGGGCATTGGTTGTTGTAAACGATAATCCGGTTGCATTTTGTGTCATTTTGAGAGTCAGACTCAAGATGCGGAGAACGGAAAGACAGTCACAATGGTTCGGCACTTACAGGATGGCTTAAAAGAGAAACCTGCACATTACTTTCATCAGTAATGACCCTTGCTTGGAAAATGAATCATTTTACCTAAAGGAAATACTGAAATTAGGGGATGGTCAGAATCTATTTATTGTTTTTATTTGATTTATAATGGTTATTTTTTAATCAGAATTTAATTATTCTTGGGTTTCCCTTATTTATTTTTATTGATCAGGGTCAAAATTTACAAGTGGAATAAATTGGCTACTTGAAAACTGACTCACCAAATGATGGATTTTAAAATAATTTGAGCTACAGTATCTTGTAGAACTATGAGTTTACTTTGTGATGTAAATAGCATGCTTTCAGTTTACTTTTATTTATTGCCCTTTCTGTGGCCGTTTAGTTTCATTATTTTAAATTAATCAGTCGTGAACCATTGAAGCATCCGCTCTGAACCAAGTGGTAACCAAAAGTTCCACCAACAGACACATTCCAACCCTGATTATACTATCAACTCCCATAATGCAATGAAAAACTAGACCGAAATGCCAGTGTAGTGACCTTGATCTTTGTTAATTAACCTTTTGTGCAACATCTAGAACAACATTTCTGGGGGTTATAGTTTTATTTTTATAATATGTTTAGCCAGATATTTTCAAATATGTGAATTTGGTCAACAATAACATTAACCTTCAATGGGTTCATGGGGCTTCTCAGTTATTAAGAATGTATTTCAAAAACTTTGTGACCATTCTAGGGCATTAAAATGACAAAATGGGTTAGAATGGGTGCTTCTGAAGAGCAACTGTATTAGAAAATATTTGAAAAAGGTTGAAGATGGAGGTTATAGTGTTTGTTTTTGCAAGCGATGGTACGACTACACAGACTCTTAAAGGGACAGAGTCATATGGTCCCGTTCATGCATGCTTAAAATATCCCATATTACAGTATGTTAAAACATTGAATATGCATATTAGTCTTGGCTTTCGTTTCTTATCACCACTGTTTCACTCTCGCTGGTCTAAGAAAGGGATTAATTGTCTTTAATTGCAGGTGAATAATGTCACGCACTCTACACAATAGATCCTCATGCAGTTATTCTGAAAACCAATCCTTCTCATTCGTGAGGTTCATATTAACGTTGTGCATTTAGGCACATTTATCATTTAAAGGGGTCATATGATGCTATTTTAAAAGTTCATTATTTTGTTTATTGGGTGTAATGGAATAGGTTAACATGATTTCATGTTCAAAAAACACATTTTTTCACATAAAACTGTCTTAAATAGTCTACAAAGACCCTCCTTCCGAAAAGCCCAGAGAGATCTGATTGGCCAGCTGACCCAGTGCTTTGTGATTGGCCAAAAACCTCAAGCGTGTGTCAGAAAAGTAACGCTCTTTGCCATATATACCATATATAGATATTCCCGGAAGTAATGTCTGGCCTTTAATAGAGGTCGATTCGATAAATCCTTTTGTGGGAGACTTTGTAACTTTGCAGATCTTACATGCACAAACCAATACATTACACACTAAAAGCATCATATAATCCCTTTATTAATGCTCAGTGTTTGTATTTTTATTTTCATCAGGGTGTACGAATAAGATGTTGAATGATCTTTCTGGAGTGTGTTGAGCCTGCGAGGTTCAAAGCTAGATGATCAAAGTCAGACTGCACACTGTGCTCAGTGAGGTGAACCAGACACTATTCCTGTGGAGACTTAATAGCAGTGGACATTCAAGGCAGGCACAATGTTTTTAACTCCTGTTTCAAAAAGGCCATTTGTGTAATGTGTTATAAATTGACCTCCCGGTTTTCTTATCAATTGTTTATTGCAGGGTCATGCAGGTCTATTGTGGCACAATGAATCTAAAAATAGTCCTTTTTCCAAAGACAATGCATTTGTAATTTGGCCAAGCGATATGTTGTATGGCGTTAAATGGACGAATTCATTATATTCAGTTGCCCTGGTCTTTTTGTCCACTCTCTCCCCTTGACAAAATCTAGGTTTTTCAAAACCAGGGAACTAAATTACCTCATAAAGTTGATTGTAAACTTTAGTGTAGTGATAACAAACCAGTGGAGTTTATTTTTATTCTTTATTTACAGAATTTTGTATTTAAACCTACATATTTCTATTGTAATTACATTGTATAAAAGATAAATAAATAATATAATATAAACAATGGTACGTTTGTTGGTGGCTTGATTCATGTACATCACACATGCTTATGAAGATGCATGCATATGAAAAATTATTTATATTATATATATATATATATATATATATATATATATTGAAGGATCATGTGACACTGAAGACTGGAGTAACGATGCTGAAAATTCAGCTTTGCCAACACGAGAATAAATTACTTTGTAAAATATATTCAAATAGAAAACAGTAAATTGTTTTTAAATTGTAATAATATTTCACATTATTACTGTTTTTACTGTATTTTTAATTAAATAAATGCACCCTTGGTGAGCAGACAAAACTTCTTTTAAAAACATTAAAAATCTTACCGATCCCAAACTTTTGAGCGGTAGTGTATATACACAAATACTACCATGATGCATATACAGTACAGTCCAAAAGTTTGGAACCACTAAGATTTTTAATGTTTTTAAAAGAAGTTTCGTCTGCTCACCAAGGCTACATTTATTTAATTAAAAATACAGTAAAAAACAGTAATATTGTGAAACATTATTACAATTTAAAATAACTGTGCTATTTGATATATTTCACAAAGTAATTTATTCCTGTGATGCAAAGCTGAATTTTCAGCATCATTACTCCAGTCTTCAGTGTCACATGATCCTTCAGAAATCATTCTAATATGCTGATCTGCTGCTCAAGAAACATTTAATGTTACAATTGTACAAAATATTTGTGTACAATATTTTTTTTCAGGATTATTTGATGAATAGAAAGTTCAAAAGAACAGTGTTTATCTGAAATCTAATCTTTTGTAACATTATAATGTCTTTACTGCCACTTTTGATTGATTTAATGCATCCTTGCTGAATAAAAGTATTCTTTTCTTTAATTTCTTTTCAAAAAAAAAAAATAAAAATTCTTACTGACCCCAAACTTTTGAACGGTAGTGTATAATGCTACAGAAGCTTTGTATTTCAGATAAATGCTGTTCTTTTGAACTTTCTATTCATCAAGGAATCCTGAAAAAAAAAAGTACACAACTGTTTTCAACATTGAAATAATAAAATGTTTCTTGAGCAGCAAATCAGCATATTAGAATGATTTCTGAAGGATCATGTGACACTGAAGACTGGAGTAACGATGCTGAAAATTCAGCTTTGCATCACAGGAATAAATTACTTTGTCAAATATATTTAAATAGTACACAGTTATTTAAAATTGTAATAATATTTCACAATATTACTGTTTTTTACTGTATTTTTAATTAAATAAATGTAGCCTTGGTGAGCAGACGAAACTTCTTTTAAAAACATTAAAAATCTTAGTGGTTCCAAACTTTTGGACTGTACTGTATACTTAATGATATTTTTAAATACATAGTTTAAATTTGCTTCATGTTTATTATAAATCATTTTATTTTTAGTGCAATGACAAACAAAAAAAAGACCACATTTCTATGGAAATATGTAGAATTAATCTCCATCACCACATTAATGTCTTCGGTATGGTCCGTCTGGGGCTATGAAACAAAACGGAAAATGTTGATGTGCTGCTCCATTATTTCACTATACTGGTTATGTATGGTTCCTCTTGTTCACAACAATCTAATAGAGACCCTTGAAAAGATTTATGAATGGACTTTTTGAAATTAAAAAGTCACAGACCATCAGCCGCTATTAGTGCCTCTTTGTGTGTCAGAAGCTGAGGATCAGAATTGTTAAATGGACCCAAGCAAGGCGCCATATCTTCCCCGGGGAAGCGTGAGAAAATGAGAGAATGCTTTCCGCGGTGGAGACTCTCCTCATATTGTCCTGCACCCACAGAGTGACTGTGTGGATGAGGGGGAAAACGGGACAGTGCAGGATAAGTTGCCATGGATACAGAAGCAAAACAGCCATTAATAATCATCCAAAAAGAGCCACAGTAAGCAGAAAAACACTGGGCGCACGGATATAAATTAAACTCGCAAAGGCTCCCAGTATAAGAGAGGACACTGGTGAGTATACTATATTCTTCATTGATGCATCCACCGCATCTTTTTTTTGGGCCATGTGTTATATTTTATAAGCAGGCTATTTGCAGTCCATATTCAAATAAACAATGGCCCAGATTAAGTTCCAACCAAAACAACTGGGCAGTTTCATTTGACATAATAATGTGTGAATTGGGGATTAAGGAATTACAATAATGCTTTCTGCTGAACTGGCACGTGGTGCTCTTTTTTTCTGCCGGGCTGGAGCTCACGGTCCGGGCATGTGCATCTGCAGGAGGAGATAAACACAAAGTGCATGACAGCGTCCTGCAGTGGACTAATCTGTTCATGCAAATGATGTTATGCATTTTAAGAGACTGATTAACAAGCTTATAGTGAAATATGTAATGATTCAGACTCGAATAGAGCGGCGGACCTCAATGGCTTAAAACAGCAAACAGGCAACAATTTAGTGGAGACAGGGGCTATAGCTGTCCGAAAGTGAAACTGACGTGTAGCCAAGTGAGTATGGTGTCCCATACACGGAATGTGTGCTCTGCATTTCACCCATCCAAGAGCAGTGAGTATTGAACACACACACACCCGGAGCAGTGGGCAGCCATTTTTGCTGCAGCACCCAGGGAGTGATTGGGGGTTAGGTGTCTTGCTCATGGGCACCTCACTTGTGGGTAATGAGAGTGGAAGAGAGCGCTGTTCATTCACTCCCAACACCTGTACTGAGACTCGAACCCCACAACCTTCAGGTTACAAGTCTGACTCTCTAACCATTAGGCCACAACTTTGGGATGTGAATGTTTTATAAGCAGTGCATTACATCATTTCTGTTCAGTTTCCCATATTCTTCAAAATATCTTCTTTTGTGTTCAGCAGAAGAAAGAAATTCATACAGGTTTGGAACAACTTGAGGGTGAGTAAATGATGACAGAATTATCATTTTTGTTTGAACTATCCCTTTAAGATTTTCATTAAATAATTTGATGAAGTATTTGTTAGATCTTTGTCTTTGTGCGTAATCTTTCTCTTCCTGTACAAGAACAATATAAATTATAAAAGACCCATGGATTAAACAGTGGAGTCAGGTAACATAGGGCTATTTTGATTGTTTTGTCCTTAAATGAACCAGAGGTAGAAATTGCAGTTTTTTGGCAATGTGCTAAATGAGTGAGGCCTGTTGTCATATTCAATCCCTTTTTATTTAGTAGACTTTTGATACCCCTTCAGTTTTTTTTTTTTTTTTGTATATTAATCAATGTTACAAATATAATAAAAATGTGCAAGATCCTAGAATGAGTTAAATCCTGAATGGGTGTCTCAGTGGGTCTCTTGTTGGGAGTGGTGTTGCTTCCCTCTGCTGGTTACAGTGTGGTAGTGCAACTGACTGCATTTTTTTTTTTTTTTTATCAGGACCATAATTTAGGTGGTGAATTAGTTTTACTTTTTTTCAGTTTTTTTTAGTAGTTTTATGTGCTTGAATTTATTTTTTTTTTCAGTTTTTTACTTTTTTTTTGGTATTTTTTAAGTTAAAGTTTTTTTTTAAAGTTTAATTTATTTTAAATCTAATATTATTTTTTTTTTTTTTTAATTTCAACTTTATTTTAATTTTGGAAAATGATTTAGTTTTACAATAGATTAGATTAAGTTTTGCATAATGTAGAATGTAGAATGAATTTTTAACTGGTTCCAGCAACAATTAAATAATTATATGAACTTATTGACTGATTAACAGAAGTGATGAAGTTCCAAATCAACCAACTGCCTTGTGATATATATATTATATATATATATATACACACATATATATATATGCTCATTTCAGTTATTTTATGTACTTCTAAATCAGTGTCATTACATTTTCTTAATATTATCAAACATGTATTATTATTATTAATGTTGAAAACAGTTTGTTAATATTTTTTGAGAAACAGCGATAAACTACTATTCAAAAGTTTGGGGTAAGAAAGATTAAAAATATATATTTTTATTTTTATTAATACTGTTATTTAGCAAGGTTGCATCAAATTGATTAGAAGTGACAGTTAGGACATTTATAGTGTTACAAAATATATTTTTTTCAACTTTATTAAGAGACTTTTTCCAAAATATTAAAAAAATGTCAATGACTCCAGTAGTGTATATATTGGCATTTCATCAGCCCTGCTCTCTATCAGTACCAGCAACTGAAAAGCCTATATATTTTATCACTAAAAAGAATGAAAATTGGGCTAGTTATTTGGTAAAATACCATGGTATCCCAATAGTTAGCTTCTGACACATTTGATACCTGATCCCTTCAGTAGCCCTGCTTCACATGACGCACTGTATGTGATGTTCTTAATGATACTCACACAAGTGCTGACATGACAATCAGTAAACCCATTTCCTGTAGATGTGATGAGGCTGGCTGTATGCCAGACAGTAATGTTATAAATGGAGGAAATGTGAGTACAACCTGCATGATTTAAATCAGATTTTGAGTCCGTTTCATCTATTTAAGGCCCTTGAGCAGGAAATCTAGACCTCTACCTCCAGATGACCTGGCATTTGTTCACTTACAGCGCTACAGCCTATAATTTTCCATAGATCTCTGTTATCTTGTGAATCAAGAGGGCAGGCTGTTTTCAAATAGCTTTAATGTTCTGAGTAAACCTGAAAAAACAGTACCGGCCAATCAAAACAAAGATTGCAGGATTGTCAAATGCAGGTGGAGTTATATGCAAATAAAACAATTGCTTTGGTTAAACCCCTTCATAGAAGACTACAATGTTCTATTCCAGACAAAAGTACAAAGAGACTGTAAAACAAACAAACAAACAAACAAAAAACATCAAAGTTAAGAAATTCCACATGGATTCTCTCAGATCAAATATGAATAAAGTGCGTTATATAAGCCATTTTGCTGTACATGTTAGGAAACCAAGAGTAATCCTGCTGTGATGCTCAACATTCAGTCATCAACGTTCAGTTTAGTGTAAGTCCGCATTAACCCTTAAACGCTTACCTCGGGTCTTTAGTGACCCGGGACATCATTCACTAACCTCCTCCTCATTATTTTTTTAAAGTTAGACATCAACCTCAGTTCTTAGTATTCCTCAATCAAGTCATTAAAAAAATATAAGAAAAAAAAGAAAGAATAAAATTATAAAAGAATGCCTGCTTTCCCATGAATTTTTTTGTAAAAATTTTATATGGTCGCTAACGACCCGACGTATGTAATAATGTGAATCTATTTTTTTCTGCACAACAATAATTGAATCTTTGATGACTGAATAAGTGCAAATTCAATTCACCTTTATTCCACAAGGTGGCAATGTCTGATACACAATGATGAAGAGACGTTTCACTCATAGTTGCCGCAGGCAGTAAAACAAAAGAATAAGAAGTATCATCAGCAAAACTCGAAATGGCTCAGCGATTTACTGTTCAAAAATCAAATATTAGTGTCACTGTCACTCACTCTGGTGAAGAAGCTGTCAGCGATCAAATATTGATTTTGAAGATGTTGAAAATGTTTTGAAAATATTGAGATCACAAGTATGAGCCATATGTAGAATGTACAAGGACAGTGATGATGGTATAAAACATCTGCTCAAACTGAACCCTTCCAAGCTCCAAAAAGTAACAAAATATGCTTTATTTTATTCTTCTGTAATTGTTACTCCAATAACAGGGAAGTTTTATATTATTGCAACAGAACCATCCGTGTTAGAAATACATCAGGGTCGCTAAAGACCCGAATATGTAATAATGATTGGCGAAACATTCATACACAGCCACATTGTGAAATCATCCTGTTATATGCCACTACTGTCTATATGCAAGATAGTTGTTGAGATCCATTAGGCACCGCAAATGCTTCTGAATAATTCCATTTTCATTATATATGTACAGTTTGCATCGTATGTATTAGATAATATGGCTCTCAACTAAAGAAAGTTGATAGTAAAGATTAGATAAAGTGCAGTCGTCAAAAAAAAAATTGAGTATTAAAGAACTATACTGATAAAAAAAAAAATGAGATATGAGCTCACAGGATTCATCACATGATAAACTGCATTGTCTTAACTGGAATGTGAATTCTAGGCTCTACTTCTGTTGCTCTGTTCCTGGAATAAAGTATAAAACTACCCCAAAAAAAAAGGTAAGGCTGATATCTCATATTCAAATGCTTCTTTATTAGTGTGAAACATCTCCTACGTACTGTATATCAAATGATAATTTACTAAACATTAGATATGTTAATATTTACTGCTCTCTGTCCTTTAGTCTGTTATCTTATCTTTGGGATAAAAATGTAGAGATGTTTAAATTATTTACAGAAATGCACTTTTAGAAGGCGATTCGTTTTCAGTGCCAGCACTATAGTCAATATCTAGAATCTATCAAAATCCATTCAAATTCATACTTTGTCTTCTTTTTAATTTCTGCAACAAATCTCACAAAAAATGTGAAGAAAGTTATGGGTTGTTTACTCAACCCCACAGTTAAAATAAAAAATACATACTTTACATACCAACTTTTTTTTTTTTTTGCATGGTAAGATATAGATTTATTATTTTCATGACCATCAAGCACATTTCTTCCCCTAATTCTCAGTTTATATATATATATATATATATATATATATATATATATATTTTCCAGGATGATTTTCACTACTGTATATCAGTATTCAGTATTTCAGAACTGGATTTTTTTGTATTACAGTAATGAGAATTTGTGGATAAAATATGCTTAATTGTCATATAATGAACTTTGATATTTCTACAAATTATTTTCATTATGTAACTTAATTTCTTAGTTTTCTCTTTTGATTTTAAGCTTAAATAGAACCCACTCTCTAATTCTGCAGCTAATGCTTTGAAGAGCCTGAGTGTTTGTCTATGCAACTGCAGTGAGTTTCATATTTCCCCCATCCATGAATATTCCGTCTAAGGCTTGAAAACTGCCTGCAACCTGGTTCTGAGCACCAAGAGATACCAGCTGTATTAGGGCGTCACAGGGAATCATTGCGGTCAGCGCAGTCGTTACACACTCTCACTGGGTGGTCCCAGCCACGAGAGGGCACTGGCCTGTTCTTACTGGAGCAGTTCCCACACACTCCCTGCCCACATGCCCTGCAGTGGTGCTTGGACATGCTGGGGATGAAGCGTTTAGCACAGCAGTGGCACTGAGTGATCTCATGATCCGGGATCCAATAGTCTGGTCTCGCAACCCCCTTTACGAAACCTGTATTAAAGGACAAGATGTGCAAAAAAAACTGTAATTTGTCACCTCACACTCTTGTGTAAATTCAGACACTTAAAGTGTACTGGTAACACTCACAGAGAGGGTAGTCCACCGCGGTGGAGACCATATCGAGAGTGGACTGAGCTACTTCTGTCACTCTGCGGGCAACTAGTGTCCGGGTTTCCGTATTGGCCACTGCAAGGGAGAGAATGTATTGTCTCAGCTCAGCAAAGCAGTCAACATCCCACACTGAGGCCATTAAAAACTGTTTTGGAAAATGCAACCCTGGGAGATATTCTCTGCAGACTGCATGATGCATTACATACACACAAATAAGCACACAGAATCAGTCAAGATGAGAAAATACAAACAGAAACTCAAACGATAGCATAATTTCGCACTAAATAAGAGTACCAAATCCTATATTTGAAATGGTTTATTCTGTGTATAGAATATTAAAAGCTATTTTTAGGCCACTGATATTACTGGAGTCTTGGATAAATAGATGAATACACTACTGTTCAAAAGATTAGGGTAAGAAATCAATACTTTCATCCAGCAAGGACACATTAAATTGATCAAAAGTGACAGTAAAGACATTTATAATGTTATAAAAGATTTATATTTTTCAAATAAATGCTGTTCTTTTGCCCTATTCAGACGGTAATTGTTTCTCATGTTGACGCAAGGTATTTTCAACATTTACAGGGGCTAGCCGGTGATTTTATTGCCGTCTGAATCCAGAATGTCAGTGTTTTTCTCCCACCACCCACATAAAAATCCCCAGCTGAATTACCTACTGATTTTTGACAAACACCAAGATCATGTGGTGATTTAATTGCCATCCAAATCCACATCTATGAGTTTATAAAAGAGATCAATACAAAATTCACAGTTTAAATCCTTTCTGACCACTGCAGAACACCGTATGATAAGTGCTGAGCTTCGCTTGTAATTTTTTAGTATGGAAATGTTGGAAAGCATTTATAAGAACAATATTTCATCACCGCTCCACCACAGCAAGTGGAACCTGTACAAAAAGTAGAAATAAAGCACATAACATTTAAAATGGGCCGTTATTGGCAGCAACAGGTGTGCAATACCACTTTAAAATATGTATGATATACAATTCTATACATTAAATATATAAACCAAGCAGCTTTATGCTTACCTCATGTAAATAAGAGGCTGCATTAACTTATTTCTGCCAATTTCCATATTTTTAAAATGACATGCATCATTTTGAGACCATTTTAACTATATAGCATGGCTATCTACCTATTTTTAAACAGGAGATTTAAACAATCATAGGATATTACAATTTTACATAAGATATGCAATATATAGGATATTATTATTACATTAAATATTAATTTATTTACATTTAATTCCAAGCATGTGCCACTTTATTTACAACAGACTATCATGTGACTGACCACGTGAGCAGGGCGCGTTCCCAGGTTCGTAGGATCACAAAACTCGTACCTTCACCATGAATAAATCGTCATCCGAATGCATGAGTTTTATCACTGAGGTGCCATGCAAAAATATTTTTTTCACATGAGAAACAATTACGGTTACGAATAGGGCTAAAGAATCCTGAAAAAATTAATCATGGTTTCCACAAAAATATTCAGCAGCACAACTGTTTTCAACATTGATAATTATAAGAAATGTTTCTTGAGCAGCAAATCAGCATATTAGAATGATTTCTGATGGATCATGTGACACTGAAGCGTAATGATGCTGAAAATTCAGCTTTGATCACAGGAATAAATTACATTTTAAAACATATTCAAATGGAAGACAGTTATTTTAAATTTAATAATATTTCACAATATTACTGTCTTTACAATATTTTTGATCAAATAAATGCAGCCCTTTTGAGCATAAATGCCAATTCACACCGCACAGACAAACACCAACAAACACGTTTGTTGGGTTTTGTCTGATCAGTGTGTTACCCCTGTTGGCATCTGTTGGAGTCAAAAAAAAAAAAAAAAAAAAACCTTACAGACCAACCCCAAACTTTTGAAGTGTAGGGCAAAGTTTAAGAATTACTGCTGAACATTTAAAGTGTGCTTTTAAAAGAGAACGATGTCCTCACCCTGTCCAGTTTGCTGGGGTCCTCCTTGCCGGTAACATTCATCACACACTCGTACAGGGGTGCCGCCCCAACCCCTCTCGGGAACTGGCATGCTGTGAGTGGAGCAGGCCTGACAGAAACCCTCGCCACATGAACGACAGTGGTGCTTCCTCTCCGCCTCCTCAAAAGCTCGCTTACAACCATGACATTTCTGAACAGACCAACATGATGTTTATTTGTTTTTACATAATAAAACAATTGATTTGCTTTATTTTCTTTCACATGCTGTAAGTATATTTTGACATTCTTTTCATATATTCCTATAGGGCATATCGACTTACAATGATTTCAGCATTGGGTTTCCAGTAGGGCGGAGCCACCTGGTCTGTGAGCCAGGCAGCGACAGCTTTGGTTGGGCCTGAGCTATATTCTGACACTGACTGGATTATGTAATTCACTCCATCCAAAACCCGCTGAGCCGCATTCTGATGGTCTGTCTGGAAGCCACCGTTCTACAAGCATAAAAACAACATTAACCACTGTGAGCATCAATGGAGTCAGCATGTGGATGGGAACACAGAGAGATAACTCACATCCTGCCAGACATGCTTGACCTCTGGCCGCACCACACTGCTCTCTGGATCCTGGTTGCCCATCCAGTACTGTCTACTCCGGTAGATGATGCCACAGCTGGCACACTCTAAAACATAGCTGTAGAACAAGACCAGGGTTCAGAGCATGGACGAGGACCAGCTTCTGAGGTTAGTTTTAGTAGAAAAAACATCTCACTCACCCTGACCATGCATACTTGGCCAGACCAAGCCATTGATTATCTGTAGAGGCAGATGTTTTGGGTACGACAATCACTTCCCTTCCGCCCTCATAGCACTTCTGTAACAGAAATGGATTATCACTGTTTTACCATCATCTTTTTGTTTCAAACTGAGAAATCTAATCCATGTTGGACAGTTTTTGCAAACACATTAATCTGAAACCTCAATTAACATAACAAAACAAGTGGCGAATCCGCTTAAATCTAGGGACTAGTCTTAAAGGTACACTATGTAACTTTTTTTTTGTTCAAAATTAACAAAATTTAAATGAGTCAATACATCATGTCAATACATTTTTGTCTTACACTGATTCACTATGGTAAGCCTATCATAAATATTTATATTTTAGACCCAACAGGATGGTTTATGCGGGAAGTTGCATACATGTCACTCGCTTGTGTGTGTATTGTAATATCTGTAAGTAGAGAAAAGTTGCTCCGGCTACTTTGACGTGTGTATGGTGTGGGAGTGGCATAGGTTAGTTGTCACAAAGAGCAAGAAAGGTTGACATGGAGCCATTAAATCTCGAACCTCCCTTTTTAAACAAACCCCGAACAGAAGAGAGTCTGCTAGCAAAAAGAGAATGCGACAGAGCTCGTAATAAAACAAGAATCAACATTGGCTTGGCTTTTTTGAGATGACAAGAACTGAGGAATTTGAAATGTTGTAAAAGTGATGTGGAGATGGCATTTGTAATACTCTACAGGTAATAATGTGTTTTACTGAACTGATAAATTGCTATATATAGCTCTTGAACAGAGTTCATTGTAAAGCATTATCTATTGTGAAGGCTCATTTCATTGTAGTTGTTGTAGGTCTGCTGGAATGTATTTTTAAGGAAGTACCGCATCTATTAATGGGTAAAGCTACAGTAACATCTTCAGCTAGTCATCTTGAGATCCTTTACATCTAAACTGGTTATATCTAATCCTAGTAGTGAATTTTTTATGAGGCAGTATGATAACCATATTCATCCACACAGTCACGCAGAGCCGAAGCACAACCAAAACAACGTTCTTCCGCAAAATGCATGCAGTTTTTTTTTTTTTTTTTTAACTGCTAGAGGGCCAAAAGTTACATAGTGTACCTTTAATCAGTATTCATTTTAATTAAATTTAGTGTGATTTATTTACATGGAAAAAAACCCTGCACATTTGTATTGCCAAAGTGTTTGCAGCATAGCTGTGTTGTGCATACAATGAGAAACTGTGCAAAATAAAGTAGTGCAAATGGAGAAAATAAGTAATATTAATAAATAAAATATAAACAGTACAACAAAAAGAAAAACAAACAAAACAAACAAACAACTAAATTATAAAATAAACCAAAAACAACAAACACAAAATAAAACAAAACTAAAAACTAAAAATAAATCAAAACAATAAAAAGGAATTGAAATTAAAACATCGAACTAAACTAAAAGCTAAATAAAATAATGTGAAACAAAACCAAAAAACAAACAAACCAAAAAAACAAAACAAAACAAAACAGCAATCTTAACCTTGATGTTACCTTACAGATGAGAACTTTATTGTTGTATTGGTGGGCATACTGACACAATCCATCAGCCATGTGCGGGACAGCGTCTTTCTGGTGGTTCATGCCATTTTTACACCGAACACTAAAGTCGTGGGATTTTGAAGAAGTTAGTTATGATTTGCTAGCTCTTAAAGGTTCTTGAACAATACTGCTCTATTAAGTCACACACACAAACACAAGCAATAACAACAACAATTTATGCAAAACCTAATTACATTCAAGTGCATTGACAACTTTTTGTTTTTTCTGTGCAACTCGTTTCCGTACATTAGTTTTGCATGCTGAATAGAGATCCTAGTTCTTTATAACTGTGAATCACACCAAATAATGAAGTGGCTCAGTGTTGATGCAATGAAATTAGAGTCTGGTGTATGACGCAGCAGAAATTTCCTTGATTTACTATGCATCAAACACATAGCATCTGTGAGGTGCATTAAAGTGATATTTCACCCAAAAATGAAATTCTGTCATCATTTACTCACCCTCAAGTTGTTCCAAACCTGTATGAATTTATTTTTGTCTGTTGAACACAAAAGAAGATATTTTGAAGAATGTTTGTAACCAAACAGTTGATGGACCCTATTATTTTTTTTTCCTTACTATGGAAGTCAATGAGGTCCATCAACTGTTTGGTTACCTTCCAAATATCTTCTTTTGAGTTCAGCAGACAAAAATAAATTCACACAGACTTGGAACAACTTGAGTGTGAGTAAATGATGACAGAATTTTAATTTTTGGGTAAACTATCCCTTTAAACACAACCTGCAAATTAAACAAATCCATTCAATCTATTGCTCTGAGCATAAAGCCTGTGTGGACTTACTTGCAGCTGAGACAGACTGATGGGCAAGTGAAATATTCATCAGGAAAAAATGAGCATATGCTGATTTTGTCATCTGAGATCTCGCCACAGAACCTGTCGCTCAAGGCCTGAGAGAGAGCAGAGCAGTGAGGTCCAGTGAAGCACAGTTTCAGAAACATGCTCAGTGGACAAAGGTGAACACAAACATTACATGCATACACTGACCCCAAAAAGTACTTCAGGACACTTACGCCATATTTACTGTAAGTACATTTACATTTAAAAGTTTGGGATCGGCAAGATGTTTTTAAAAGAAGTCTCTTATTCTCCCCAAAGCTGCATTTATTTGATTAAAAATACAGTAATATCGTAAAATATTATTACAAAAGTTTTACATCGTAATATATTTTAAAATGTAATTTATTCCTGTGAAGTGAAGCTGAATTTTTAGCATCATTACTCCAGTCTTCAGTGTCACATGATCCTTCAGAAATAATTCTAATATGCGGTTTCGATAGTCAAGAAACTTTGGATGCATGCCCCCCATTCACTCCCATTATAAAGCTAGGAAGAGCCAGGATATTATTAAATATATCTCTGAATGAGTTTGTCTTAAAAGAAGAGATAGTCATATACATGGCTTGAGGGTAAGTCACGGGATAATTTTTATTTTTGGGTGAACTATCCCTTTAATTGCATTAGATACAAAATAAATCAAACAAAACATCAAAGCTTAAGTGTCTAAATTCTTTTTGGAGCCACTTTACACAGACATACACAAAGAAATGCGTGAGGAGCTACCTTCAATGCACTGAACACAATGGCAGGCTGGCGCGGGGCTCGCTGGGATGTGTTGTTCACTTGCTGATTGACTATCTGCAGTAACTGTGAGTAGTCTGTGGGGGGAGTGATGGTCTGGGTGCCCACATACTGAACGGAGCTGAAGGCGTCTGTGCTCTGGCCCAAGTCATGGAAGCGCTTTTGCAGCAGTGTGTCTGCTTGCCCCAGGGCAGAGGCATCTGGATAAGAAAACAAACCCATATTTCTCTAGCCTGACACTTCATCGGAAGACAATAGTTCAAAAGTTTCAAAATAATAAGATGAAAGAAGTGTTTACAGGCATATACAGCATTTTTATATAATGTTTTTCATGAACCATGATTTACAGCATGCTGAAAACATGAGGTTTACCCAAGGGTACAATTGTAACTGAGCAGTATTGTGATCTTTGTAACCTGAGTCACTCTGCCTTGGGATTTACCTGCAATCTGTGTTAGATAACTAGTAGCTTAACCATTAAGTCACTTAAATCACCTTTCATTCCCATTCTGATGCTCCAGTGTTTTGATTTTCTTTTGGACAAATGACAAAAATAAAAGGATTTTATGAATATCCATGTCCTTTGAAAATGTGCCCTAATAAAATAAGTTTATTGTGCAGTAATCTTTTATAGAAGCAATAAGGCACCTGAAGATGCAATATTGTATAATATTTTATATATCTTTATCTCTTTGTATCCATGTTGGTTTCATAAGACTTGACATAGGAATATGTTTATACCATATTCAAGAAAAGTTACAATTTAATTATTTAAATTCAAAAATGTCATGTGGTCTAACAATAAATAAAAAGTAAAAACATTTTCCATGCACTTTGCGTAAATGTGCACACATTATTTGTTAAAGTTTTAAAATATACTTAAGTATATAAATTAATTTTTTTTTTAATTATTTTTAACTTGACGCAGTCATGTTTTTTTTCTGCTATGTTGATTGCACCACATGACTATTTCAAACTTTTGACTTTTTTCAACTAATAAGCAGTGAAATATTTTTTCTAAAAAATAAAATTAATTAATTTTAATTAGGCTTTTTTCTTCATTATGATAACAGGACAGTTCAAAATGAATTGTAATTCACAAATTAAACACATTCTTATCATACATTTTAAGGGATAGTTCACCCAAAAATGAAAATTATCCCATGATTTACTCGCCCTCAAGCCATCCTGGGTGTATATGACTTTCTTGTTTCAGACGAACACAATCTGAGATATATTAAAAAAATATCCTGGCTCTTTCAAGCTTTATAATGCTGTGAATGTGGCTTGAGATTTTGAAGCCCAAAAAGTGCATCCACCCATCATAAAAGTAATCCATACAACTCCAGTGGGTTAATAAAAGCCTTCTGAAGCGAAGTGATAAGTTTTTGTAAGAAAAATATCTATATTTTTACTTTATAATCTAGAATCACTGGCTTCTGTATGTGAGTCGATTCCAGTGAAAGAGCGAATTTTGACCTGGCACGACGTATTGACGAATGTGGAAACACAGAGGACAGAGCAAAACAAAACACCGGTCATGAATTAGAAGTCCAAAGTGAGAATTTTTAAAGAGAAATATCAGAGGATTTCGATATAAGAGAAGAAGAGCTTGAGTCTTGAGAGCTTGATTCATTTTTCTTACAAAAATGCACCGCTTTGCTTCAGAAGGCCTTTATTAACCCCCTGGAGTTGTATGGATTACTTTTATGATGGATGGATGCACTTTTTTGGGCTTCAAAATCTTGAGCCCCATTCACTACCATTATAAAGCCTGGAAAAGCCAGGATATTTTATTAATATAATTCCAATTGTGTTTTTCTGAAAGAAGATAGTCATATACACCTAGGATGGCTTGAGGGTGAGTAAATCATGGGATAATTTTCATTTTAGGGTGAACTAACCCTAAGTCTTTGTCTGTATGCATGCATTGCATTTCTTTTGTATTTTTGATTAAAATAATAGATAAAACTTAGCAAAAAAGAGCATTTTGTTATGGCCCGCATATTACTGACTAAAATCTCTCTAAAGATTCATCATTTGACTACAGAGACAATGAAACAAATTGAAATTCTCATCACTAAGCAAAGAGAAATAAAAGTGGGAATGATGAAACAATTCAGTTTGACTGACAACTTGTGTTTTTCCAGTGGGATTCTCCACCAGTCTGAATTCAGGACTTTTTCAAAGATCCCCCTGGCTATGTGTTTAGGCCCCATGAGGGTGTGCAGACCCAAGTTGAAGCAACAATCCCTTTGCCTCAGGCTAGTCGTACAACAGCCTTTGGCAACAACATGTATCAGAAAAAATGCTGTATTCATTGATAAACACTTCGGGTCTTGTAAATGTGAAAGTCTGCTTGCTCTGGCTTACCTTGGCCTAGCAGCTGAGTGCGAGAAGTCTCCTGGAAAACTATTACGGCAGGTCCCAGGCTGGAGAGAGGCACGTCCAGCCCGCAGCGGTTAGACAGAGTGCGGAGCTCAGGTGTAAAGTGCTTCAGGTAAGCTGCCGATGCGCTGCCGAGGAACTGAAACATGTCGTTGTGCAGCCTCTCAGCTCTTGTGCGGTAAACGACCACGTCTGATACGGCCAGAACCTTCAGCAGCAGACGCATCCGGCGGTTCTGCTGACTGGCGGCACCAAGCAGGCCCTCTGTATCCAGTACGATCAAGTTCAGGTGAGGATCGTAGGCGGCCCATACGCCCACCGTGCACGAGGATGGAGACGGAGATGTGGCAAATACCTCCTCGCCATCGAAAAGCACGTGGTTAAGCGTGTGGGACTTGCCGTCGCCCGTGTTGCCGAAGATGGAAAGCACTTTGACTGCTTGAGCAGCACTGCAGCCCAACCTCTGCAAAAAATGGCCTTCGTTCTTTACCTGGGAGAGAGAAAAAGTATGAGAGACATCAGGTTTATAGAGAATGGTCCGAAAAAGAGAATATATCCAGTGAGTGGCAGTCCTTTGGGGTGAAAGTGCCTCATTGATGCCAGAGGTCAAAGGCAACAGTAACTCAAATAACCACAACTGAGGTTTGCAGAAGAGCATCTCTGAACACACAACATGTCAAACCCTCATGCAAATGGGTGCCACTCCTTTCATGACATGCAGATGGTAGAGCCTAGAATTTGGCGTAAACAACATGAAAGCATGATCCATCCTGACTTGTATCAACGGTTTACGCTGCGGCTGGTGGTGTGATGGTGTGGGGGATATCTTCTTAGCACACTTTGGACCACTTCTGACCAATCGAGCATCGTTTAAACGCCACAGCCTACCTGAGGTATTGTTGCATACCATATCCATCCCTTTATAACCACAGTGTTTCCATCTTCTGATGGCTACTTCAAGCAGGATAACACAACGTGTCAGCTCAATTAATCTCAAACTGGTTTCTTGAACATGACAATGAGTTCACTATACTCAAATGGCCTCCACAGTCACCAGATCTCAATCCAGTAGAGCACCTTTGGGATGTGTTGGATTTGCTTCATGGATGTGCAGCAACTGCATGAAACATCTCTGAGGAATTAAGGCAGTTCTGAAGGCAGAAGGGGGTCCAACCCAGTACTAACAAGGTGTACCTAATAAAATGGCCGGTGGATGTATGTATGTACCTATCTATCTAAGTATCTATCGGGGACACTTAATATTCAACAATATTACTTAATTGACCCTTCGCCGAGAGTTTGATTGACAAGCGATCTAACCAATCATAACGCAGAATCTGCAATTTTGTCCAACAAAGCAGTCAGGAGTTAGAAGATTAAAGGGTTAGTTCACCCCAAAAATGAAAGTTCTGTCATTTATTACTCACCCTCATGTCGTTCCACACCCATAAGTCCTTCATTCATCTTAAGAACACGAATTAAGATATTTTTGTTGAAAACTGATGGATCAGTGAGGCCTCCATAGCCAGCACAAATATCCATTAATGTATTAAAAACATATTTAAATCAGTTCATGTGAGTACAGTGGTTCAATATTAATATTATAAAGTGACGAGAATATTTTTGGTGCGCCAAAAAAAACAAAATAACAACTTATATAGTGATGGCTGATTTCAAAACACTGCTTCATTAAGCTTCGGAGCGTTATGAATCTTTTGTGTCGAATCAGTGGTTCGGAGCGCCAAAGTCACGTGATTTCAGCAGTTTGGCGTTTTGACACGCGATCCGAATCATGATTCGATACGCTGATTCATTATGCTCCGAAGCTTCCTGAAGCAGTGTTTTGAAATCGGCCATCACTAAATAAGTCGTTATTTTGTTTTTTTTTGGCGCACCAAAAATATTCTCGTCGCTTTATAATATTAATATGAACCACTGTACTCACATGAACTGATTTAAATATGTTTTTAGTACCTTAATGGATCTTCAAAGAGGAAATGTCATTGCTGGCTATGGAGGCCTCACTGAGCCATCGGATTTCAACAAAAATATCTTAATTTGTGTTCCGAAGATGAACGAAGCTCTTATGGGTGTGGAACGACATGAGGGTGAGTAATAAATGACAGAATTTTCATTTTTGGGTGAACTAACCCTTTAACCTCAGTGGACTTGAACTTGAAAAATGGTGTGTATTTACGTCTTTCCGCGTTTGAAACAACATTCCTTCTGATGTTCATTCATGTTTATTAAATGAACTAGTAGGAAAAGATGATCGGTTCACGAGCCGCTTGAGCTGAGGCGCTACAGCAATCTGTCATGACACAAAACGTTTTTTATTGTTCGAATTTCTTTAAAAAATTACACAATTTGAAAGCTGGGACTTTGTTTAATATCATAAGTAACCTGCTCTGTCTTGTCTGTCAACGTGTTGTCAGTGTCCTCTTTGCTCCACGATGTATTTTTCACTGTGTGTGGCGTGACAGCGCCACATGGCTTGTCAGACAAAGCAACAGTAACTAAGGGGGGCGGGTCTTTGTGAAGGGTCAATTGACTGCACTGACACTATTGGATAACTGAACTGATCTGCAAGATGTCTTTTTTTCTTTCTATTTTTTTTTTGTAGAGCTGCTTTATAGATGAAATTAAGTAATTTAATAACTGATAACTAATTTAATAATCTTTACATCATAACTGAATCAACACTAAACTGACTTCAGCTGAACAATGACCCTATTTTCTTTTAGAGCTGCTTTACAGTCTGTTTGCATCATTGAATCATTTACCTGTTATCACAGTAAAGCTGCTTTGAAACAATCTGTATTGTATAAAGCGCTATATATAGGTGACTTGACTTGTCTATCTAAGAATCTTAAAGGGACAGTTCGCCCAAATATTATTATTATCATGAATGATGACCGAGTCATCCTGCCTTTTGTGTTCTACTGAAGAAAGAAAGTCAGATTGGTTTTGAACAACAAAAGAGTAAGTACATAATGAAGTTTCATTTTTGGTCTCTATACAGTAACAATCTCACATGAAAGTAATTAACCACTTTCATGTCTGTAAACTATCCAAAATGGCACTGTCACTGTTGACTCTCAGTCAATAGATAACAGTTAATATTATATTCATATGCCATGGTATTAACAACGTACATCAATAATATAATGGTATCATTATGATACGTGTCCAAAAACATAATATACAATGGTTATATCCTCATATACACACACACAAATGGTAACACTATGGTAAAGTTTAAAACCATAACATAACAGCAGTATACAACACTGAGGTCATTTAATGTTTATAAATCACACTGTGTTGACAGATGTATCATGTGCTGTATCACATGGCTCTGTAATAATGTGGATGTACGTGACAAAAACACAAACCCCTGATATAATCAATGATGATCGACCTGTAAAGATTACATGTCAGTGAGATCCCTAAATGTTGACAAAAGACAGCTCTTCCTCGTGATTTAGTTGACAGTTTGGGGTTAGTTTATCTGTATTATTCATATCACACATATTATTATTAGTTATTACCATGCTTATGATTTGACAAACACCTCTCAAAGTGTATAAAAACAACAAAGACACTACATGTGCTTTTACCTAATAGCTTGATGGCTAACATAGAAGCTAACAAAAACAAACCTGCAAGCTTTCGTTTTCGTCCACCAGGAGAAAACTCCGGCCATTTTCCTTCTGCTCGTCCATCTTAGCAGGCCCGAGACTAATCTCATCCATATCTTTCAGCAGCGTTTCAGACATCGTGAAAGATTTAAAACCATCCCAACTCCCTGGAAAGCTAGTTACACTACAACTGTCCCAGGACTACTTGGTTATCAAGCTGAACTGCAGAGGGCGCTGTTGCTGTTCTATCAAGCGCCTTCATTTTGTATTACTGAGCACTTTCTTGACTCCCTCTAGTGGTTATTCTGATGAACTGTCTTGTAGAGGTCTTTGTGTGCAGAAAACAAGTTTATACTGGAGTCAATAAAAACAAGTCTCCATAAAATAAGCTCTCACATGAGCTTATTATTTTATAATAGTTATGACTTTAAAAAAAAAAAGGTAACATTTTGTAAACTGTTGGTGAAACACAGAATATCATTGATGTTTAATTATGTTTCAGAATTTCTTACATTGCAATAATGAAATGAGGATTAGCTCAACTCTAAAACCCCCTTTAAAAATGCACAAATTTTAGTGTTCTGCAGAAATCCCTTATGAATCAACAGGACATTTTTTTTGTTCACAGTCTTTCCATAGAGCTTGCTAAGGTTCATTAAATATTTGTTAGCAGGGATCTATAAATATCACATGTCACAGAATGCCTTCAAAGTGGCGCCATTGCAGTTAACTGGACTGAAGAGCACTTTATAGTCACTTTTAGAGGTCAATCTGGCCTCTTGTCACAGTATTAGAATCCACATGATTGATGAATGTGCATTTTATAAGTAGAATAAAAACATATAGGAGAATTATTTGACTATAAGTATTAACGTTATTGTCTCTGTAGTTAAAATATAGGCTATATCAGCAGTCCACATGGAGGAGGATAACATGCTTTATTAAAAATAGAATATAATGTCTTAAAGGATAATTTTAATAATTCCTGATAATTTACTCACCCCCATGTCATCCAAGATGTTCATGTCTTTCTTTCTTCAGTCGAAAAGAAATTAAGGTTTTTGATGAAAACATTCCAGGATTATTCTCCTTATAATGGACTTCAATGGACCCCAAACAGTTGAAGGTCAAAATTACAGTTTCAGTGCAGCTTCAAAGGGCTTTAAACGATACCAGACGAGGAATAAGGGTCTTATCTAGAGAAACCATCACTCATTTTCTAAAAAAAATAAAAAATAAAAAATTATATGCATTTTAATCATAAATGCTCATCTTGAACTAGCTCTCTTCTTCTTCTTCTTCTTCTTCTTCTCTATTTGAATTCCAGCAGTGTAGACACTGCTAAGTGTATTACCCTCCGCAGGTCAAAGTTTGAACCAAATTGTCATATACAATATGCTAGCGCAAATATATATTAGTTCAAACTTTGACCTGTGGAGGGCAGCATCTACACTGCTGGAATTCAAATAGAGAAGAAGAAGAAGAAGAAGAAAAGAAGAGCTAGTTTAAGATGAGCATTTATGGTTAAAATGTATATAATTTTTTTTTTTTTTTTTAGAAAATGAGTGATGTTTTCGCTAGATAAGACCCTTATTTCTCGTCTGGTATCGTTTGAGGTCCATTGAAGTCCACTATATGGAGAATAATCCTGGAATGTTTTCCTCAATATTTCTTTTCGACTGAAGAAAGAAAGACATGGACATCTTGGATGGCATGGGGGTGAGTAAATTATCAGGAACTAAAGTAAACTAATCCTTTAATGAAAATGTAAAATGCAGAAAAGTTTGTTTGGGGGTTAGATTTAGGAGACGAAAACGGTGTATACTAATGCATATTTGAAAAGTGTGTGTTCAAATATACATTAGTGAGAAAGATATGTATGATTATTAAATAAATTATTTAATAAAGCAATGTGATATTGATCAATGCCAACCTAATTTTGATGTAATTATCTCTTATATATAGTAGGCTAGCCTATAATTGTAAGAACGAATGATTTCTTTCTGCCATCGCTCTCTAAAAATATTCCCATTTCTCTATACGAATCAACAAAGCTACCAACATGAGAGCAAAATACTGACAGACAGTCCAGCAATCCAACCTTGAATTTACAGTAGATGTTTTGGCTTACCCATACAAAATCAAGGCGGGACTAGTATACAGTTAACCCCAGTGCATTGTTCTATTTGTAGTTCAAGCGCAGCTGACTCCTGCAGACACAAGGGAATTAAAACTACATTTCCCAGCGCTGATCATCAGTCAGCCGTGCTCCTATTGGCTGGCTGATCCAGCCGCAGCCCCAGAGAATGAATGAAATTGAAATTGCTGCTATATTACATGTACAATACCGGGGATCTGCAGTCTTACATTGTATCATTCTATATCAAAATGGCCACAGTGGTCCAAAATCCTCTGAAATCGTAAGTAAAAATATTTATATTTTAATGCTTTATGGGATACATGTCATGCAACAAACAGCGTTCGTTCAAATTCACAAATATGCAAACATCTTTAAAAGTATAAAATGCCGGCGAGGTTTAAACTACGAATGCATGTTGAAATGCAATAAATCATAATGCATGCGACGACATTTTGTCATCTGAGCAAATATGGCATGTTGTAAAGTGCAGAGTCTCGGGTGTCATTTCTGCATATGCACAGTGATATGGAGGAATGTTGGGAATGTTGACCCGGCGTCAGTATTGATCACTAGGAACTTACAGTTGTTGGTATTGGAATCGGAGAGTTCACTGGTCACCAAGATAAACGATGACACTTGAACATTTTTGCTTTTGCTTTTGTATAAAATGATGTCAAACAAAATGATATGCTGCCTGTAAGAGGGATGTGCAAACTGGCTGAACTGGAAAATGTTACAATTTATCACACTAAGCAATGGTTTTGCATCGCACGCGGTGATCACATACATAAGATTGTACAAATCACATGCATCGTGCATATGAATTATTAGCGTTATGAATGCATGATATTTTAGTGGCGTGTAACATTTGATATGTATCATGCGCCGTTGAATTAATGCACATTCCGTGAAGTTTCCATTAGATTCCTTTGTGCACACTGACACATTTTTTCGGCGTGCGGCACGCAGACGCCACACGGGCTCAGTGCCAAAAATTGCTTTACATTCGTCTGCTAGAGACGGGGACCTTCCGAATGGGGAGACGTGTTTGTGTTTGGCATGAATATGTGACTGTAGCTCTTATATCTTATTAAGGGGGAAATTGCACTTTCTTAACCTGCGAGGTTGCATCTCTTGCAACTGCCTACCTTGACCCAAAACGTCTTAACAACGGTGTTTTGTGGTTGCAGTTTGGTAACGTCACGTTGGTAACGTGTTGGTATTACGTTTTGAAAAAATACCAAAATACAACCAGGCCACATTACAAAGCTTGTGGAATGTTAGGTGTCTACTTTTTTTTAACTTAAGCTAATATAAATTATTAATTTTATGATTGATATCACTTCAAGTTTGTGAATGGAGGCGACTTTTTTGAATGACAAATTTCTCGCTCGCGCAAAAACCGTTAACTGACTAGAGCGGCGCGCGCAGGATTCAGTCAGACAGGATGAGGTTTTGTGAGGTAAGACACTTACTTAACCATATATATGACAAATTATAAGTCTAAATGTGTCAGAAATAACAAATGAGAGTAATATAAGTGAAATAACATTCGAGTAAAGCGCTACAACATCAGTTATTCACATTTACACGACAGCCTTGGCATAATTTGAATTTAGACATAAAAATACTTATTTAGAGGTGCCAAATTAAGTGGGACTTAACATAAGTCTAGCAAACATACATTAATATAGCTGCTTTCGTCACTATGTGTATGTTTTTCGTAAAAATCTGGAGTCTGAATACACACCTGTCCTATGTTCAGTTCATCACGTGCCTCACGTGACCTTTTTGAATGCACAGTGGACGCCATTTGCGTAACCAGTGCTAGACGGCCATTAAACGTCAATTTCCTGTCCATACTGTACCTATACACAGTAACTTACCTTATAATAGTTTTTATGAAGTCTGACAATGGGTATTCTAACAAAAAACAAACAAAAAAAAAAACGTATTTTTTGGACATTTAATTAGGCTACCTTAGCGTATCATATAAATAGCCCTATTGGTAACAAATACTATAGTCATTTATAGTAAATACTATAGTGTTTTTGAACCATACTCTAGTAAATTGTAGTATACTGTATATGTTATAGTATTTACAACACTTTGTTAATGAATGCTACAGCATACTATTAACTATAGAGAACTGATCAACTGTAAAAAAATAACAAATGAGAGTAATATAAGTGAAATAACATTCGAGTAAAGCGCTACAACACCGGTTATTCACATTTACACGACAGCCTTGGCATAATTTGGATTCGGACAAATAAAAATACTTATTCAGAGGTGCCAAATTAAGTGGGACTTAACATAATTCTAGCAAATATACATTAATATAGCTGCTTTCGTCACTATGTGTATGTTTTTCGTAAAAATCTGGAGTCTGAATACACACCTGTCCTACGTTCAGTTCATCACGTGCCTCACGTGACCTTTTTGAATGCACAGTGGACGCCATTTGCGTACCCAGTGCTAGACGGCCATTAAACGTCAATTTCCTGTCCATACTGTTCCTATACACAGTAACTTACCTTATAATAATTTTTATGAAGTGTGACAATGGGTATTGAAACCAAAAACAAAAACAAAACGTATTTTTTGGACATGTAATTAGGCTACCTTAGCGTATCATATAAATAGCCCTATTGGTAACAAATACACTAGTAATTTATAGTAAATACTATAGTGTTTTTGAACCATACTATAGTAAATTGCAGTATACTGTATATATTATAGTATTTACAACACTTTGTTAATGAATGCTACAGCATACTGTAGTATTAACTATAGTGAACTGATCAACTGTAATAAATACCGTAGTATACTTTAGTTTTTTACTACAGTAAACTGTAGTGTATATTGTAGCATTATATACCCTATAGTTGTAGAAAACTTAGTACAGTATTGGGTAAAGTAATTATATTACTATAGATGTTATATTACCACAACAAATTAATTCAAGTTCTTTACTATAGTATGGTTCAAAAACACTATAGTATTTACTATAAATTACTATAGTATTTTTTCACCTGGGTAGTTAAATCATTAGCTGACATGAACTAAAGAAACATACTTGCAAAGCATTTATTAATCTTAATGTTAATTTCAAAATTTACCAATACATTATTAAAATCAAAAGTGGTGATTTTAGGCTAATAGACCTGAGCTAACATGAACTAATCAGTTGTAACTTAACAAAGACTAATACTGTAAATATTGTTTGTTAATGTTAGTTAATGCATTATTAACTAATGGGACCTTATTGTAAAGTGTTACCAGTACATGAGTATTCAGTTGCACTCTCTAATACTTTTCTGTAAAAGAATGAAACTTCTGTGGATTTTGTAAATCCGCAGTTTTGATTCAGTGACTTGTGTAAGTAACTCATACATGACAAATCCTGCAGTATCTTACTCGGGTTCTCTTTGGTTCGATCACTTTCCCTGAGTGGTGAACTTTGTTATTGAATGTGGCCGGATGTTTTCAGGTGTGCTTCTTGAAATATTTGCATGAGAAACATGAATGAACAGAAAGAGGGGCTGCAATCAGCGTCTGAATTACTGTGATGTTACGCTCTTCAGTAACCCTCTTCAAAGAACCCAGTTAAAGTGCAGTACTTCTGGAGCCATGAGGAGATATCAGTTGAGGAGCCAATCTAATTTACATTACTGGCTTTTTATAAATCACTCATTTTTAAGAGATGGTGATTAAATTATGCCTGCCTTGATTGCTGATTATCTGCTAACTGGCATGCCTTCACCAAAATGATGGCATTTCATTGGGAATCTTTGAATCATTGGATTAGTTTCCCACTGTTCTCGTTGTGTATTTCTCTTTGTTCAGTCTTTACTGGTCCTCAGATCTCTTTAGTAATTACTCAAATTCACTTACTGTCTATATTTTCTCCTCTATCTTCCACTATCTCTTTCTCTCTGTCTCCTAAAGTGATGGTGCCCTGTCTCTCCCAGTCATTTCACAGGATGCGGAATGCGGACTTCTTGGATAGTTATTCCGCTTTGCCTCACTGATCTGAGAAAAATGAATTCTAGATAATTCTTCACACTGTCGCTCTTAAGCCGAAGACTGTCAACCCCGTTCTAGATCCTTCCTCCCCATCCTTATACTCAGGCCCTTTTTAATGTTTGTTTGCATAAGCAGCCGCAATTCTATAAGGGCATCTTTTTTTCTGAGACTGGTGGGCTGTTCTCTTCATTTCACTCACTCACTTTTTTTTCCCAGAGAGACTCTCTTTGTCTTCAAGAGGAGAGAGAGAGACACAGATAGGTATTTTTAGCTCTATGACCTATTTCTCCGAAGCTACCTAACTCACTGTCAGTCATCACACTGTTGCTCAGGGATCTTATAATATGCATCTATAGCATCTATAGTCCATATGTAGTGTACTAGAGGTGTTTCAGTTGTTTCGAAGGTTAGAGAAGCATGGTGTGCTCACTTTCACTCTTTTTTTCTGGGAGGTGAGACACCTTGTGGGGAAGATCATCAGATGTGGACTGAGGAAGTCCGAGGGAGGGTGTCGCTTGCTGATGATTCAGTCTTGTCAGTGTGAACATCTGAGTCAAGTAGTTTTGAGAATAGGAGACTTGGCTGTGGAAAAATATCTGGATATTAGAATTCCCATCAAATTTAATATTGTTTTTTTGCCACAAGATTTTACCTCATGATGATACTGTATCGATACAGCATAAATCAATATTTTTGATATTTTTATAATACATTTTTTCAAATCTGTGAGTATACAAGAATGCGCTCTCAGCTAGAATCCATACGCTATATACCAGAGTTTTGGATAGCCGTGAATTAAATCTAGCGAAATACAATATTATTATTCTATTGTGGCCCAGATAGTGAGATTTACTATTGACTAATCTGCCAATATTTGGCCATTTTGAGATTGAGCCATTGACTGAACTGAAGACCATATGTCAGAATTAACAGAAGTGTATATTTTGCCTTATGTCAGTTCCAAAGTCTGATGGGTTCATCATTGATAGTAAACTATTTATGTTGTAATTTTTCTTGTGAATTTTGAGTATAGTATGCCAAAACACCCTTATGGCAATTCAAACTATTTTACATTTTGAAGAATTGGTGATTAATTCATATTAATTTGTACGAAAACATGCAAATGAGATCATACAAATTAAAATGAATTCACCACCAATTCGTCAAAATGTAAAATAGTTCAAATTGCCATAAGGGTGTTTTGGCATATACTCAAAATTCATAAGAAAATTACTAAATAAATAGTAGGGGTGTGTAACAGTACAAAGAAGTCACAGTTCGGTATGTACCTCGGTTTTGGGGGTCACGGTTTGGTACAATTTCGGTATGGTCACACTTTAGATTAGGGTCCACTTCTCACTATTAACTAACTATGAACTGTGACTTTTGTCTCAATAAACCCATAATTACTACTTATTAATAGTTAGTTAAGGTAGTTAAGTTTAGGTATTGGGTAGGATTGTAAGATGTAGAATATGGTCATGCAGAATAAGGCATTAATATATGCTTTTTTGTACTAATAAACAGTCAATATCCTAGTAATATGCATGCTAATAAGCAACTAGTTAATAGTGAGAATTAAATAGTGTAACCGGACAAAGGAACAAATCCACAATGCTAGGTTTCTTTTATTTTATTTTGAACACACTGCAAATCACAGTTCGTTCCACTAGCAGCATTTTGTCCCCTGTTGGTACAATATAACTTCCTTAAGTTTACTAAGCAGTAAACAGAATAAACTCTGGTCATATTTTTTTGCAGGGCTGATAAAAAAACAAAAGGTATTTGGTCACAATCAGCTACAAAACTGAAAAGCATATTGTGTTATAAAAGTACAAAATAAATAGAATAATGAAAAATAAAACTTGTGCATTAGGAGAGTTACAATTTGATTCACTTAAACTATTCCGTTTCACGCACCTTTCAAAGAATTCTCCTTTGTCCATGAGTGCAGAAAGACACATTTGACGTGCACACTATTTAGTGGACTTTGTTTTCAAGCGCTCAAGTCATTCTGCTGTTCTTCTTCTGCACTTTTTCCAGTTATGGTGGTTAACAAACAGCATTGCATTACCGCACATGCCCCCTTCTGGATTGGTAGAGTGTGTATCACCCGTGACAGACTGTATTCATCATCTGATTGCATGCACCGAACCGTGTCGTTCGTACTGTATGCTTCGGGATGAATACATGTACCTTACACCCTTAATAAATAGTATACGGTTAGGTTTAGAGGTGGACATTTCATGTTGTTTTTTTTTCTTTTTCTAAAAATCATGTTTCCGTACCAATCACGTCATGAATTCATACCAATCATGAATTCATACGAAATTGCCACCTTATAAAATAGTTACATTTTCTCATTGTGTGGGTAAATGCTGTGTAAAATCATTTCTTTTTCATTAAAGCTAGTTTGTGTACATTGCATTTGCTATCATTGAATGGTATATACATTGGCGATCAGCCACCCTGCTCCACAAGACTAGACTCAGTTATTAATATAATATCACTGATTCCCACCCCTAGTTGCTTGCTAGGTTGTTCTTGTTGCTTGCTTACAGGATCAAGTCAGAAATGCACACCCTCAAGTCTCTATAATATTCTGGACATTAGATATGGATCGGGTTCTTCCATCAGTGTAAGTTTATGGGATTTTTTTTTTTCACCCATTTGATCATCTCCCAGGCGAAAATTGTAAGACCTGTGACTTTCGAAAAGTAATATCGCACCTCTCCTCAGCAAGCCACATGGTTTGAGGTATCTTTTCCTTACAAAAAGCATTGTTTGATTTAGAATGTCTTCAGCTTCAGTCTGTTTTTGATGGGATGAATCTCACTGATATGTTGAGCTGGTGGTCTGCAGGGTTTACTGCATAACGCAATCAGAAGCTGGTCTGAACTGAGATTGCCTATAGGGCAACGCTTTAAACAAATAATGATTGTGCCTAGTACAGCCTCTAGCAGATTATAGTATTATAGTATGTCTAAACATAAAATGTCCCTCACTCCCTCAAATATATGGCCTCTGCATTGGTAGGTGGGCATCCGCATTCATCAGATTATTAATATAAAACGCATAGACTCCTTTGTGTGTTTGTTCACTCTTTGAATATAGAACTTGCGTATTCTACATGGGCATCTTTGGCTGTGCGAGACTGTGTACTTTGTTCTGAGTGCTAGTGTGTGTGTCAGTATGAATCAGAACATGCATGTGGAGCAGAATAGCAGTGTATGGCAGGGTCCATTGCTAAATGTGGGTCCATCAGAGGAGATTTATAGCTGTTCTTCTTTCGCCGTTATTAGGTGGATAGATCCTCTCCCAAGATTTCAGATATTATTAAAGTGCAGAGGGTCAAAATATTAATCTCTCTACCAGACAAACTGTCCCACTAGCCATTTTCAGTGGAGATCTATATGAATACTCGTTTAAAGGCAACCATAGATGGTCCAAGAGGGAAACATAAAGGCTTAAATATGATCTGCGAAGAACATCACGCAAGAAGCGCAAGGTGGAGGGCAAGTTCTACAGTGTACGGTGCTCACAAATCAGTTGATATGTCCCCAAATGTATTTTATGCTGTGCAAATAATGTGATATGAGCAACATCACATGAGTAGCAGTGCGATATGGCTGTATATCTGCATGGCTGTGATTCAGCCATAGGTAATACGAGTGTGATATTGCATTTATACAACAGTTCGACAGCACAAATGAGTAAATATATATAAGAAACAACAACGGAGTGTCTTTAAAAACCCTCTTTTGTGAGGAACTACTTCCTTCCGCCATTGATACAGATCTCAAGTTGACAGTTTAACACTTGAGCCCAAGCCTCCGTTACTAATTTTAAAACGTCACTTTAGATCTAGTAACGAAGGAACGTTGAGTCACTTCATTGAAGCTTATTGTGTTTTGTAGATTATTATGGTATTATGAGAGAGAGATCAAATAAAAAAGTGTATTATCTGCTTCTGATATAGCATTCATTCTTCAGGTTGATGTGCATAATGTTATATCCATTATATAAAGAATTAGTTTGAATATCTGCTGAGGAAAGCGATGTCTTTGTCCTTTTAAAAGTTAACTGGATTTCCTACAGCGCTAAAGCAACTTCCTTGTTCTAACTCACTCATAAAGAGAGTCTTTGTCGCCATCTAATGGCGTAATAATGTAACTTTCACTGATCCTATTCACTGCTCCTATTATGAAACTTACTTTCCCCCTTAACCCAAATTGTTTTGCTTTGGAACAAGTAATAGATTAATAAGACCAAAGATTGCCCGTTTGATATACCCCGTTTGATAAATTAATTATATCTCATTTAACCACTATCTAAGAGCCAGCGGCAAATTCCCGAAGGACTGGCCAAGATGAAGCTGTTCTCTGCGGGTACATGAGTGCTGAACGGCCGCTGATGGCCTGGAGCTTGCATCTGCGAAAGCATCAAAACAAATTGTAAAATAGGCACTATGTTTATATATGAGTCAACATATTTGAGGTCTAAATAACTACATTCTCACCTAAAAAAAACTCTTTAAACTACATTCCTTGACATAACAATGATGGATTTGGTTGACCGCCATGACATTTGCCGCAAGATGAGTGATACAAATGGTGAAACGGTACCAGTGCTAATACTGGGAGAATATTGCAAAGCTCTCAGCCAATCAGATTTGAGAACCAGAAAGAACTGTTGTATAAAGTCTTATAATAAGCAATGGGATTTACCCTGCAGTACAAGTGCACCTGTAAGCATCCCTGTCCGTCCTGCAGTCTTTTCAAGCAGTGAAACATGCGGCAGGACATCAGGTCCATGTTACACCACAGGCAACGATTTATGTGAACACACAGCCTGTGCCAGCAAACACAGCAGGGCAATTCAATATAGTAGACAAATGCCTCTGAGGATATATGGTTCTCTACAGCAGTGAAGGATCATGGGTATTCCATTTGAGCATGGGTGTTTGGGAGCATCACGGTCCACGGTGAACGCAGGTGTCTTTAGCAGACAATCTCTGAAAATTCATTGAGCATCTTCAGCATTAACACTTTTGGCGTGTACGTTTCAAATAGCTCATATCCTTCTGCATACAAATGAGATGTTTTGACACTTTTTAAAACTGAAGCTCCCCTCCAAGGTGATGCTGATGAATATGGAACTAATTTCATGCTGTTTTGTGCATCCTTGGGATTGTGCTTGGTGAACCAGGATGAATTCTCCACTGATAGTGGTTGAGAGTAAAGCCATAGACTTACAGTTTAACACAGTTTTCATAGACAAATTCATATGAACTGAAATCTTTTATGAACTTACCTAAATACCAACATTTTAAAGCATTTGGTGACATTTTAATGCGAGGCAAGCAACTGTGCTGTTCTGCGTGCAAGCGCTCTATTTGTCATATGCAACCTGTTTTATAATAAATGTCATTCTCCTTTATTATTATTTCTTCATTTGAAATGTTTTTATTTTTTATTTTTAAATAATATTTTAATGATACACTCTCATTTAAAGAGTTGTCTTTGCCTACTGTGTATGAAGTCCAAATAGATTTAACGCACCCTTGAACACTAAAGAGAAATGGCGGATTAAAGTCGCTATGAAACTGAAGTAGAGACAGATGTTTTCTTCTGTATTGTGACATACAGATGTATCCGAGTATAACCAAATTCCCTTTCAGACAAGTCATTTTACTTGGCGGCCATCTTTGAAACAGCTATTTCAGTCATGCAAGTACAACTCCTATCCCTTTAAGTGGGGAAACATCAAATTCTTCAAAGCTGTGTCACCAAGCGTATGATTAAATTTCATATTTGAAATCACCAGTGAAATCTGACAACAACTGTTTCATAAATGTGGTTTCTTATGCTCAAATAAAGTTTTTTTTTTTCACGCGATGACTTTACCAATCGGCAGTTGGCTCTTTTATTTTAAAGTGGGACTTATTCCACCATATTGAGTGGTCCACTTTCTCCCATTCATAGTAATATGAGTGCACCGTCTTTATATAAAGTCTTTGGTATAACGGATTATCGGAAAAGAAAAAAAATGTAGGGTGGGGACTTTGTTCTATGTATCAGTTGTTGACTGGATTTTCGAGATGAGTGCATTTCTACTCCAAAATGAATGCCAGCTGATTGTAGTTGATTGTGAAGTGGCAGGGATTAAGTGGACAAAATTATTGGAGGATGAAATTATCTGGCATACGTCACCAGAGAGCCGTGTGACAGTTTTTGTCCAGAAGATCAAGTAATGACATTTTGATTCAAAAGTATGAGGTCAAAAAAAAGAAAAAAAAAAAAAAAAAAAAGAAGAAAGAAGGCCTACATGAATCGTTCAAAATAAGATCTAGCAAATTAGATGAATTTCTGGTGAATTTTCATTTCATGTCGACTTTAATGGGATCAAAATATGGACAAGAAAGCATTCATTTGCATTACAGCCCTTTTTCTCGACAAAAAAAAGTGTTTCCAAATGGCTACTTGCTAGTGACAGAACAGGCTCCAAATCTCAGTTCATACAGCAGACACAGCAACTTCAGTTTATATTGATATCACTGCTTATTTCGTATTGTTTCATACTGTTCTTTACTTCAGTGTTTAGACTTAGTATACTGGCTGTCCACTGTCCGACATAATCAACATGCATTTTCTTTTAAGTCGATAAGATACATAAGTGTTTATATAACATTTGGCCTGAGTTTTGACTCTGCATCTGTTAATGTGCTGCAGTTCTTCCAGTCCTCAATAAGCTAGTCTTCAGCAGGCTGGAGGAAATGCAGCAGCACATCTGTAGAGCGAGAGAGGCAGATGAAGAAAGAAATGAGATAAATCATTTGACTGGGTAGTGTAGTGAAAAAGAGGAGGGAGGGGTAGTGGGGCGGATGACGAAAAGGGAGAGGTGCTCGAGGAGGTTGCTATTGCAAAGTGTAATCTACAGTACTGATGGGGGATGGGTGTGCCAATATCCTCTCTTAACAGTCCTAAGCTCATGAAAACTGTGAACCACATCAACATATTAGTCAGCCTCCACCATCAGTGGCACCAGCCACAGCAATTCAGCTTGGCTACAAGTCCTTTAACACCCACATGTGATGCTAAGATCCACTTACAATGAAGTACCATAGTATTCTTTGAAGTATCTCGGACTGCTGGTATGAATCATTCAGTCCATGGTATTACCATCTGATATAGTGGTACTGCCGCAGCATTTTTTGGTAAGTAGAGTTTAGGCTTATGTAAAGATTATCTGGCACATTCCATGAATAATGCACACTGTATAACATTTTAAAAAGCATTAAATGCTCATGCATTTTTTATTTATTTATCTTCTGAGAGCTATTAGATATGTTAGATAAGTTAGAAACACCTATCATGAAACAGCTAGATTCAAGCACATCACATTTCTCTTCATTTGATTCTCTTTCTTTTCATGGCTTCACCATCTTAACTAAATCTAACAAATAAACATTAAATAAAAATGTTACAATTGTGACTGAACTGACATTCATGACATTTTTCTTGTTACGAAAATTATATTACACTCTTTAAAATTATTTAGACCCCTTCTACAGTAACCTTATTACATTTACACAAATTGTAGATATGACTGCATTCGAAAAGCTCAACCCTGTTATGTTATTTTAAGAAAAAATTATGGTTACACTTTATTTGGTAACACTTTGTGTCATTGCTACACGTTACATGTAGTTACTATAGTAATAACTATAAATTATGCATAATTACATGCAATTAACCCTAAACCAAACCCTCATCCTTAACCTAACCCTATAGTAAGTACATGTAGTTAATTATTATTACTCAGTACTTAAATGTATAATTACACTGTAACGCGGACACATTAAAATAAAGTGTAACCCTTTATTTTAAGGTTTCTTTGTTACACTGCAATTATATATTTAAGTACTGAGTAATATAACTACATGTACTTACTATAGGGTTAGGATTAGGGTTTGGTTTGGTTTAGAGTTAGTGTCTCGTAATTATGCATAATTTATAGTTATTACTACAATAACTACATGTAACGTGTAACAAAAATAAAGTGTTACCAAAATTATCAAAGCATTTTTTTCTCTTTAATTGATGGGAAATGTAAGTTTATTGGTAATAACTACATTATTTAATGTTCATTGTGAGAAGATGTCACGATAAACATTTTCTCAAGGTTCAGCACCTCCTTTCACTGACTAATTGTTAAAGAAATAAAAATAAATATAACGAAGTAAAATGCTTCAAGAGTTTAAGACACTATATTGTATCCTATTCATGTAGGTGCTGCTACATTTTTGAAAATATTAAAAAACATATTAAGATATAAAAAACATTGTTAAGATATTGTTAGTAATGAAAACGATGACCCTGGAGCATATAAAATATTATTACCCAATATTTTTTAATTTATAAATGAATATCGCATAGGCTATAGGATATCTTTACTATACTGACAGTTGCTGGTTACTAAATTACTAAATTAAAATTAGTATATTGTGGTCGATTTTTATGAGCATGTGTGTGTTTGCATTCAATCACTTGGAAGTCTCTGTACTGTAGTTCAACAGGAGTTTGGTATTTTACTGACACAGTGCAGCCTCTAGAGGGAGCTCTCTGTTACTTTTCAAAAGGACAACTGTTAATTGAGACTAATTGGCACTGTAGGGAGTTTTCTGGTAGTGTACTGAGTATAATGAGGAATACACCAGTACGTTTCAAGACAAATTTGGACAACATCTCCCTCTGCCTCCTCGCTGCTTTAAATTAAATAGGCTACAGAAGAAGAGCTAATTTTGGAGGTTGTTCTATTTTTGAGGGTCATAGTTGAGCTTTGCACAGGAGTGACAGTGTGGATGCTCGAAGCTATGCACTCCTCTCCAATCATTTCTTTTTTCTTTCTCTTTTGGTTTGGGGAAAAGGCACCAAGCTCTTGAGGTTCTTGTTTTTCTTTGTTTAGCAAGTGTGTGTGTGTCAGCCTGGCTTTCTTTGTGTAAATTGTAAGTGGTTATTACATGCATGCATTCATAACGTATCAAGCATGCGTTATCAATGCTGAACACATTTTAGTGCAAGATTTGACATGTTGACAATTCTCTTTAAAGGCTTTAGCTGCAAAGAAAGGACTCTTTAAGTGGGCAGCAGCTACCAAAAATAGCTTTAAGAGAGTAGATTATAATTTGGAGGCTTTCTTTCATTAGCCTTTGCTTTGATATATGCTGCCAATATAGCAACACTGTGCACCAAACTCAAATGTAATGAAAATTCAAGAGTAATTGCCTCAGATGTATCTGATTAGATCTGTGCTCCATTTGTCACTAATGCTGACAAATTGAAGCCTGGCCTGAAAGTTTTTGTCCAAATTCTTCTTCACAATAACACAGTCACTCGCTTCTATTAACTCTTTCCCCGCTGGTGTTTTTTTTTTTTTTTTTTTTTGAAAGTTGCCAATCAGTGCCAGCATTTTTGATCATTTTCACAAAACTTTCATGCCCCCATAATATTTTGTTGTATGAATATCTGAACATGCAATATATCAAAAGAAAGAACAGAGCCCCTGCTTTTAAACAAACAAAAAAAGCATTTTATTCTAGCTTAAAGCTTTATGCCTTTCTTTTTTATCATCACTTGAATGTGGGTAAATTTAATTTAAAGGGGACCTATAATGCTCCTTTTACAAGATGTAATATAAGTCTCTGGTGTCCCCAGAATGTGTCTGTGAAGTTTCAGCTCAAAATACCCCACAGATAATTTATTATAGCTTGTCAAATTTGCCCTTTTTTATGCCAAAATTTATGCCTAATTATGCCAAAAACACGCTGTTTTTGTGTGTGTCCCTTTAAATGCAAATGAGCGGCTGCTCCCGGCCCCCTTTCCAGAAGAGGGCGGAGCTTTAACAGCTCGCGCTTCAGTTGCTCAACAACAACAAAGCTGGAGAATCTCACGCAGCCAAAATGAGGATTGTCAGTAACGGTGTTCAGTCTTACATTGTTCAAACAGGAGTCGGACACTGATGGAGAGACTCAGGAAGTTACAACATTTAGAATGCAACTGGACGTTTCTGAACGGCTCGTCGTGGATAAATTGATGTAGTTGCTGTGGAGTTGATTCAACTCATCGACTTAGCATGTGGCGTCATGTTAATCTTTTGTGCAAATTCAGCATTGAATTGACCCTCGTTTGTGAAGCAGTCCGAAGTAAAATGACGGCATGGCAACAACACTCTACTACAACAACTCTTTCTCTTCTCTAAAGCAGCCCAACATGGCCTCACCCCCTTTGTTGCATGTTTTCTGGGGGCAGGGTATATGTAAATTTTGGGGTTTGTGATGTTACTATCCTGGGAAGAAGCTGTTTGTAGTCCCTACCAGCCGTTTGTTGTAGTACTTAAAAAGCGACTTCTGTAAAAGAAAAGATCTCCCTTTGCATTGAACTTTGAGCGTCGTAACTTTGCAGATGTTTTTTTATGCTTAAACAGTAACGTTACACACTAACTAAAGTTAAAAAAGAGAAATCATAATCAAGGACTCCTTTAAAAGAGCAACATTTTGAACAAAATGCTGAGAAAATTGTGTTTTTTCCAAACTACATCTGAATCGGATTCAGAACGATGATTAAAAACATAGATGGAGTAGATTGAGCCCATCAACACCCCAAAGCTTCACAATCTTATACCTCTTCCTGGTTCGACATTTCATTTGTTAACGTTAGGTACAAATGCTGTTACATGCTGTTTAATGTTTGATGATCGCGTTATTGTGCATGTAGCAATGCTTCTGACGATTGTTTCTGCTTCTTCTTCACCTGTGTTTTGATCCGGAGATTCTGTACTCTTTCAGAAGATATGTAACAGCGCCCCTTAAAGAAATCCATAGGTGCTCATTACCAATCGAACATTGGTCACCTATGGTATTAGGAGCTGTGGTTAAATTACAGAGAGAACTGCAGGAAACAGTGTTGATCGAGCAAACTGGAATTCAGAGTTCGTCCTACTTTTAGACTGTATTCCATATGGCCGGCTTTCGTTCATCTTCCAGCAAGACACGTTTCACAGCTTTCAAGGCCACTGCCACAGTATAATATAATGAGATTGCTTTTTTTTTTTTTTTTTTTTTACACAAACAAACTGAGAGCGGCCATTTTCTACAGCTGTCAACTTATTACTGAAAGCCAGACTTGTTCCACTAGCAGCACACACAGGAGTGAGGTGATGGAATGGAGAAGGGGGGCTTGACGGCTCTGTGCTCAGACTAGAAAGAGGCAGAGGGGGGAGGGAGCATTGGGTTGAACCTCAGGGGTGAGTTGCTTTGCATTTGTGTCTTTTTCACTACCCATTTCCTTCTATAAGGCTTTCAAGTCTGTGCCCAAGTCTACATCACAGTAACTAATTTTTACTTTAAATTATTGGGAAAAAAATGTTTGCATTCTGTCTGCATGGGTCGTGATTTGCCAACACACTGGTGACAAAACAACATTCGCCACAGGGGACAAGGACTGCCACTTAAAAATAAATAGAAGGAAACAATTATAAACTCATTTATATATATTATATTATATTATATTATATTATATTATATTATATTAGCAAAAAACTATTTAATTCATGTAAAATAATACATTTTTAAATCAATTTTCAAATTGAAAAATAAATAAACATGTTTAACTGTTTATTTAAATGTCAAATGTCAACTGTCCGATGACATTACTTGATTAGCAAGAAAAAAATGTAAAGCAATTTGTATTGAACTATAAAAATTATAATATAATATATTAGCATTATAATATAAAGTATTATATTAGCAAGGAAAAGTAAAGCAATTTGTAAATACTTTATAAAAATGCTATTAAAATGTTTCATTTACAAATTATTTAACATTTTATTGTTAGCTTTTGTAATATTTACTATTATATTTGCTACATTTTTAAACACTAATTAAATAAACAGTTTAAATATGTTTATATGAATTATTTAAAATGTATTTACAATTTTGTTTTTGAAATATATTTAGCAATTTGTGCATTTATTTATTAATTGTTTTGTAAGTGACATTCCAAGTCCATTCATTCGCTAGTCTTTAAAAAAATTCATAAAGTAGACATATTTAGATATAGTTATATACAAGTTATTCAAAAATGTAATGTACTACCATGGGATATATAACATATTGGTATATTATTTATTACTGTATATTATATTACTTTTTAATTATATTGTAAACAAAATATATTGTATGAAACAGACATGGGCACCAAACTAAAGCTAATGTGTATTTTCCTCCTGCTGTGTTTCTCATTGGTCAGCTACATCAAAGTGAAATCATAACACTCAGCATCAACTATCTGAAGGCTAAAATCAAATTCACACACACACACTCACATACATAGACATATACGCATACACACACACACACACACACACACACACACTGACCTTTCACTCCCTCTAAGCATAGTTTTACTCACAAAGAAGTGAGAGCTCTTCCTCATGGCACACTGGCATACACACTTTTCCCCGTGGATGCCATTCCTGGCCGGCTCTGCCAGCACAAAAGCCAAACTCTGTTTGGTTTGCTTCAGGCTTTTGCTTCCTCTTATTGATTTTTCTTATATTAGCTAACCTCACCCATTTCTCCATTCTGTCAGCTTTCCTCCAAGATACATAATGTTTTTAGAGCTCTCATGCAGCGTGAATACAATGTCTCTCAGTAATGTAATTAAAGAGGCAATAATAAATGTTTTCTGTTTGCTATTCCTGTAACTGCCTGTCCTGTCAGCTGTAAAACTGCAGCATGCTGCTGCCTCATGCTGCTCTTGTGGCAAGTCAGAAAAAACAGGCAAGGTATCCAATCCTAGTTTCAGAGCCAGATATAATCAGACCAGTTAATCGGTTGGTACATACAATCAAAAATTCTTCCAAAAGCATTGTCAGTGGATAATAAATAGTCTGCTTTCAAACTTTTGTAGTAATGTTTGAGTAATTGTTGTGTCAATTTAATTTTGTGTCTCTCCTTTGGGATAATTCATCCAAAAAATGAAAATACTGTAATTTACTCATGGTGTTCCAAACCTGTATGGCTTTTTTTTTCTTTCTTTTTCTCAGTGTTTTTTTTTTTTTTTCTCCACACAATGAAAGTAAATGGGATCCAGTGTTGTTTTGGCACAAACAATAGAAACATTCTTCAGAATATTTCATTTTGTGTTCCACAGATGAAAGAAAGCCATACAGGTTTTGAACGACTTGTAAAGTTTCTTTTTTGGGTGAACTATCCCTTTAAATTGTATTACATCACCATTTTATTGGTCATAGGTCATCCTGTTCTTTAAATACTGGCATCGGAAAAACCTATATAGGTTGACCATGGTTAAGAGGCTTTGTCTGTAGTTCATTGTCCATAACCTCTACAGTCTGGAATCAGATATTTTCTGCATCTTCTCATGTCTGTTTCTGTCTCTTTTTTCCCCACTTCTTAGGCAATCAAGTGGAACCGTCATAAAGAACAGGTATGCTTTTTAAATCCAATACATTGATCTTCCTTCTCCTCATTGGTGCATAGTCATACCCAGAACACAGAGTGTTAAAGTCCCGTTCACTTTGGTGCATTTTTTTGGGCAAAATCGAGTCTTTTCAATAGCAATCCACACAATCTGGAATTTAAAATGAGGGTGAAAAATTTCCCCATGTAGATTTCACACTGGGTTTAAGTTGGTAGTGAATTTGCTGCATTGACCAACAGAAAGCTGCTTGGTTTAAAAGTGACCTCTCTGTAAGCTGTGCTTCATACATTGCTACACTATTGACAATGGACAATAGATTTTTTTCCCCCATTAGATTTTGCAGAAACTCCACTAATGTGGCCACACTTTAAACCACCGGCAGAAGTGGGCTCATTAAGAGTCAACATGTTTATAGGTTCCTCAAATCAGTTTAAGTAACTGTGACTTGCTCAACAAGATTTTCTTCAAACAGTTGCTCCACAATGAAAGTTGTTTACCTGAAAGAGAAAATGACTATAGAAGAAGACATTTCATGCTAATGCATGTCGTGGCGCCCCTTGTGGCAAAGTGGAGAATGCATCACAAATTTGCATTCACATCATATATTTCTTTGAAAAAATAAAATATTATTTTATAAATAAGAATTCCATCCCATCCTCATTTTAGAGAAATCATGCCATGTTGTACCAATTCATTTCATTGTTTTAGTTTAATCATGGCCAACTATCACTCGTCATGACTACTATTTAACTAAATTAAAATTACACTCTAAAAGCTGGGTTGTTTCAACTCAAATTTGGGTCAAAAATGGGCAAACCCAACCGTTGGGTTAAATTTTGAAATTTTAAAGGTGCCCTAGAATCAAAAATTGAATTTACCTTGGCATAGCTGAATAACAAGAGTTCAGTACATGGAAAAGACATACATTGAGTTTCAAACTCCATTGCTTCCTCCTTCTTATGTAAATCTCATTTGTTTAAAAGACCTCCGAAAAACAGGCGAATCTCAACATAACACCGACTGTTACGTAACAGTCGGGATCATTAATATGTACGCCCCCAATATTTGCATATGCCAGCTCATGTTCAAGGCATTAGACAAGGGCAGCCAGTATTAATGTCTGGATCTGTGCACAGCTGAATCATCAGACTAGGTAAGCAAGCAAGAACAATAGCGAAAAATGGCAGATGGAGCGATAATAACTGACATGATCCATGATATCATGATATTTTTAGTGATATTTGTGAATTGTCTTTCTAAATGTTTCGTTAGCATATTGCTAATGTACTGTTAAATGTGGTTAAAGTTACCATCATTTCTGAGGTTCGGGGAGCGCGTGATTTAAAGGGGCCGCAGCCTGAATCGGTGCATAGTTAATGATGCCCCAAAATAGGCAGTTAAAAAAATTTATTTAAAAAAATCTATGGGGTATTTTGAGCTGAAACTTCACAGACACATTAGACTTTGTAAAAACTGGTTCTAGGGCACCTTTAACCCAACGGTTGGGTTTGTCCATATTTCACCCAATTTTGTGTTGAAACAACCCAGCATTTTTGAGAGTGTAGGTAACGAATTAGTACAACATGGCCATGATTTGACTAAAATGAAGGAACAAATTAGTACAATGTTAATAAGCTTTGGGAACAGCCCCAATATCTAGTTTTTTCTTCTGCATGTCATGTGCGAGGCTTCGTATATTTCAGATCTAATTGATTGCTTTTTCATTGTGCTCGTGGGATATGAAAACAAACATAAAGAGAAGCCACCTTATCTCACCAATTCAGGAAGTTCTTGAGGGAACTGCTGTTTTGCATCCAACTCTTATTGTTGGAGAGGCCCATTATGGAGTATTCTGTTTAAAACATTCAAACTCCAATCAGAAAGCCTTTCAGAAATTGCTCGAAAGCAGTCTTGAAAGCTCATTTAACAAGATCTTACCCTGAAAAACAATTTCTCACATATCACAGAGACTCCAACTTTGTTTTTTACTCGCTCTCTGACCTTTAGATATTGTCGGTCCATTGTGTGAGATTGACCACAGAATGAGTATCTGCTGAGTGTAGAGGTGTTTAAATGGAGAACCGCAGCACTTCACCACAGGACTTAATATTTCCTCTCAGGTGGACCTGAGCACATGACATTCGATGCACTGTAATTTACTGCCCCTGCACATTTAGTGACTTTTCAAGCAACCCACATGTTGAGGATTGATTTCAGCCCACACACTGAATGACCAATGTGGCCCCCAAATCAAACATGGGCTAAATTAGTAGAAAATGTGTTGTTTTGCTCGGCGCCATTTTGTTTGGAGAATGTGGGTTATTTATTTCAGCCTGACTGTTGTTAGTCTTGAGCCACAGGGCTTTTCATCATTCCCCTGCAAGGAGAAATGGATGAGTTCACCAATCACAATTGTTTTATACTTACATCATCAACATCACCTCAAGCCTCTGTCAATTTGTTATCAGGCTTGTTTCAGGATGCAGTCATTTTGCATGATGCAATTTTCCTTCATTTCTCACTCCTGTTTGCAGACCAGCGCTTTTGATTACAATGAAACAAATGATGACGCATCAGCAGAAACCAGTCGGACTGTGTCCCAAAACTCCAGTCCTCACCAATACTTCCATAGGGCTAATTTTTACAATAGCGTATAACATAGCAGGGAGTTAACTGTCATTTATTCAGCCAGTTCGCAAAAAGGAAGAAAGAAGAAAAGGCAACCGCGGAAGAGCAGGGTTAAGAAGGCTATTGTCAGGACTTTTTAAGCATCCCTCAATTATTTCTGCACTTTTGATCTTTCCTTGTGATAACAATGGGAGAGAAAATGCAGAATAACCTTCAATGCTGAATAAACTAAAGCAGAATCAAAAGAATATCTTGACTAAATTCAATGGCACTTTGATTTATAATATTTGATTGATATATGCCAAACATTATTATCTGATTCTGTGCAAGTTTCATAATTACTTCTAATTGTCCTTGAATTATGGTTAAAGAATACTGCTGAATGTACTTCAAAATTCAATGTCATTTCTATTAAAAATTAAATGTACGTTATTACTGTACTTTTTAAAAGTGTACTTAAAGGGTTAGTTCATCCAAAAATGAAAATTATCCCATGATTTACTCACCCTCAAGCCATCCTAGGTTTATATGACTGTCTTCTTTCAGATGAGCACAGTCTGAGATATATATTTAAAAATACCCTGACTCTACCAAGCTTTATAATGATAGTGAATGGGGGGCATGTTTTGAAGCCAAATGCAGACGGCTGTACGCATCGATTTATGGCGAAAGAGTGAACTCTGACTCGATGCGTGATGCAATGACGAATGCGGAAGTGCAGAGGACACAACAAAACAAAACACTGGTCGTGAATTAGAAGTCTAAAACAAGAAATTTTAAAGAGAAATGTCAGAGGATTTCGATATAAGAGAAGAGGAGCTTGAGTTTGTTGCCCAGCCCTATTTGTTTTAACCACGAGAGGCGTCCAAGCTTACGATAGTCCTACTACCTACAACCTGCAGCGTCATACATTGTGCCAGATTTGGCGGAAGTCATCTTGTGCAGTATGCGTATGGTCGTCTGGTGGAAGCTAGTTATTTTAGATTATAAAATTTTTAAATATGAATATTTTTCTTATAAAAACCCATTGATTTACTTCAGAAGGCCTTTATTAACCCCCTGGAGTTGTATGGATTACTTTTATGATGGATGGATGCATTTTTTGGGGTTTCAAAACACCCCCACCCCCGTTCACTATCATTATAAAGCTTGGAAGAGCCAGGATATTTGTAAATATATCTCTGATTGTGTTTGTCTGAAAGAAGATAGTCATAAACACCTAGGATGGCTTGAGGGTGAGTAAATCATAGAATAATTTTCATTTTTGAGTGAACTTTCCCTTTAAATGTGTTAAGAAACAGTCATGTAAGTGTACTCTCTTTAAGTACACTCGGGTGGCCTTTTATTTCATTATATTGTATTATTAACAAGTACAGTTTTTTTTAAAGCTTTTTTAAGATTTGGAATCCATTACAAGTGCGCATTCAGGACAATCAAATGCATTACTTTTTCACAAGGGAGCCTCCCATCCACCCACGCTAAAATTAAAAAAAAATCTCATTAAACTTTGAGTCATAAGTTTTCATATTCAAATATGAATGTAAATCAACCACTGATCTGTAAAACAATATATAACAGTTGCTACTGACTTATTCATGAGTTATTATAAAGTGTTTCCCTGATCTTAAAATTGTTTTACAAATACAGCAGTTTGCTAAGCAGGTTTCTCACTGCAGCCTCAGCAATAAAATCACTGTTTGGTACTTTTGTCCTGAGCAGTTTCAAACATGCAAACATACTCTTGAGGACAGAACTGTTGACTGTGCTCTTTTTTTCTTTCTTCCACATGAGCCATTAATGTTCACCATGGTGCAGTGTTTTTAAACAGCAGTTCCTAATACCTGAACCTTTTACCCACGAGTGAGATTCTGTACAGTACAATGCACATGTGATATGTTTTTTTTAAAGTTATATTTATGGGCTTTTTGTGCCTTTATTCAGAGAGGACAGTAGAGAGCAGACAGGAAAGTGGGATCGGCAAAGGACCTCGAGACAGGAATCGAACTCGGGTCGCCGTGAACGCATTTGCGCCATATGTCGGCACCCTAACCACTAGGCTATCGGCATCGACAACACATGTGATATGTTTCTAACAGAGCTGGAAATGAGATTTATTTTTTCCAATCAGAATCCAGCCAAGAATTTTATTTACCTCCTGCATGTCAACTACAAAGGGTTCTCTGCATACATGGATGAAAATTTAAAGACCCCTTGAAGATACTTGGACAAAAATCTGTTTAGTGCAACATGACTCATCAATATTTTTTACTCTAATTTCCCAGAAGAGAAAGACTGTAAATTTTGAATGAGTATGTGCTTAAATATGAATTTTCTCAATGTTTAAGTGTTCACTAGCATATATAGTAGATGGCTTCAAAGCTAACACACATAAGCCACAAAATCTCAAATTTTCATGGGGCCTTTAAATAATAAATACTTTAAAAAAAAAAAAAATTATTAGTTGTTTGAGCAGTGAAATCATGCCTTCTTAGATTCAAGTGTTTGTTGTAACATATTCCCCCTTTTTAATTGTTTCCAGCCTTGGTGAGGAGTTTTATCGCGAGGCCATTGAGCACTGCCGCAGTTTTAATGCTCGACTTTGTGCAGATCGGCAAAGGACCTCGAGACAGGAATCGAACTCGGGTCGCCGTGAACGCATTTGCGCCATATGTCGGCACACTAACCACTAGGCTATCGGCACCGACAACACATGTTATATGTTTCTAACAGAGCTGGAAATGTGATTTATTTTTTCCAATCAGAATCCAGCCAAGAATTTTATTTACCTCCTGCATGTCAACTACAAAGGGTCCTCTGCATAGATGGGTGAAAATTTAAAGACCCCTTGAAGTTACTTGGACAAAAATCTGTTTAGTGCAACATGACTCATCAATATTTTTTACTCTAATTTCCCAGAAGAAAAATACTCATTTGTGAGAATTGTTTAAGTGTTCACTAGCATATACAGTAGATGGCTTCAAAGCTAACACACTTGAGCCGCAAAATCTCAAAATCACAAATCTCAAAGTCAATTTCATGTGACATTTAAATAATAAATATTGTTTTTTTAATTAGTTGTTGAGCAGAATGATATTCCCCCTTTTTAATTGTTTCATTTGTGCCCATTGATTATAATGCTCGACTTTGTGCAGATCAGCAAAGGACCTCGAGACAGGAATCGAACTCGGGTCGCCGTGAACGCATTTGCGCCATATGTCGGCACACTAACCACTAGGCTATCGGCACCGACAACACATGTTATATGTTTCTAACAGAGCTGGAAATGAGATTTATTTTTTCCAATCAGAATCCAGCCAAGAATTTTATTTACCTCCTGCATGTCAACTACAAAGGGTCCTCTGCATAGATGGGTGAAAATTTAAAGACCCCTTGAAGTTACTTGGACAAAAATCTGTTTAGTGCAACATGACTCATCAATATTTTTTACTCTAATTTCCCAGAAGAAAAATACTCATTTGTGAGAATTGTTTAAGTGTTCACTAGCATATACAGTAGATGGCTTCAAAGCTAACACACATGAGCCGCAAAATCTCAAAATCACAAATCTCAAAGTCAATTTCATGTGACATTTAAATAATAAATATTGTTTTTTTAATTAGTTGTTTGAGCAGTGAAATCATGCCTTCTTAGATTCAAGTGTTTGTTGTAACATATTCCCCCTTTTTAATTGTTTCCAGCCTTGGTGAGGAGTTTTATCGCGAGGCCATTGAGCACTGCCGCAGTTATAATGCTCGACTTTGTGCAGAGCGCTCCATGCGCCTGCCATTCCTCGACTCCCAAACAGGCGTAGCACAGAGTAACTGCTACATATGGATGGAGAAGACCCATCGTGGGCCAGGTGTGTGTCTATATGTACCATATATTGTACTACATACACTCTTAAAAATAAAGGTTCCAAAAGGGGGTTTTAGCAGTGATGCCATAGAAAAAACATTTTTGGTTCACCAAAGAACCTTTAAGTGAAAGGTTCTTAAAAGAACCATTTTTTCTTACTGTGAAGAACATTTTATTAATTTAAAAAACCTTTGTTCCACTATAAAGAACCTTTTTTGCAATGGAAAGTTTCAGTGGATGTTAAAGGTTCTTCATGGAACCGTCAATGCCAATAAAAAACCTTGATTTTTTAGAAGTGTAGGTGATTTTGAGTTTTTGGATGTTTAGGTTATGTTACATATCTGGCTCTGGTTCTGTTTGACGCAGGTGTGGCTCCAGGGCAGCTCTATACCTATCCAGCACGTTGCTGGAGAAAGAAGAGACGGTTAAACATCTTAGAGGATCCACGTCTTGGACCCATCGAGTTTAAAATCGGTGAGAGCTGGTGTTGATGAGAAGGACACACATAAAGCTTTTATCCATTTTTGGGGGGCTTTTTGTATTTTGTACAATTGTATTTTCTGATTCAACAACCTAAAAACTTTTTTTTTCAGTCAGAGAAAGAAAAACAGAAACTTAAGGTATCTACTTAGTCTGATTTTATTTTTAAACAGAGAAAAAAAAAAAAAAAAACACAAATTACCAATCTTCACAAGTTTGGGATTTAAAAGATTTTTTAATGATTTTGAAAGTAGCCTCTTATGCTCACTAAGGCTGCATTTATTTAATCAAAAAATACAGTAAAAACAGTAATATTGTGAAATATTATCAGTTTAAATGAACTGTTGTTTTCTATTTTATATATTTTAAAAGTAATTTATCACTGTGATGGCAAAGCTGAATTTTCAGCATCATTACTCCAGTCTTCAAAATCAAACGATCCTTCAGAAATCATTCTAATATGCTGATTTCATGCTCAAGAAAAACTTATCAATGTTCAAATCAGCTGAGCTGCTTAATATTTTCGTGGAAACCTTTGCACAATATGGATTATGTTTATGAGTTGAGTAGAAATGCCTTGGTGTAATTGTTTGCGGTGTGTGTTCAGACTATGAAGCAGCATTAAAGAAGGAAGGGGGTGTTCCTGAGGGTCCCGTGCTGGAATCACTCCTCAGTGGAGAACTGCTGGATAAGAAAGTTGAAACAAAGGAGGAGGAACCAATGAGTGAATGCCAGGTAAGAAAGATTCCTCGACTAGGGGATGTTCCCCCTAGAAAGATTTTGTATCCACACACTCAGCAGTCAACTAGATAAAGAGTACCTTTACACACTATTGCCGTGAAGTACACACTAAGACACCGTCCCTGTGTGCCATTTTTGGTACACAAAACGCTCTTCCCTCCACTCCATTCAGTGTTTCTGTCTGCCTTCCTCTCTTTTACTCTTTCTCTCCCCTTCTGATTTCTCTGTAGTACTTGTGTCTCTTTTTGGCAGTAACACAAATCCCTGCAGGGCTGACACACCCCCACTTCCTTGTTAACTACAAAGTGTGTATACTTGCAAGTGCGTTTTTGTTATTGTGTTTGTGTATGACAGTACGTTTGACAAAGTTATTGATTTTGCAGAGTGTGGATTTTCAATGTCTCTGACTTTACGGGTACTTAAATTTGACCGTGCTGATGTGTGAATGCTTATAGATCCTAATGAACCTGCCTGCCAGTTGATTAAGCTGTCACTAGTGTCACCACCCTCACTGTTTTGTGCTCAACATGACATCTATCCCAGGGGTGGACAGTTAACCAATTAGCACTTCAATTAAGAGCCACTCTTTAGAGCGCTCCTTACCCTGGGAGCAGACCTGTGATCCTGCTGCTTGCGTCGCCTCAGGCACCTGCAGGAGTTAAAAAGCTTTGTGCCTCCCTGCTACCTCTGTTCACTTCCCACAACCACACATTATGAGTACATTTACAGTTGTGCACTTTCTAGGCAATTATCACAGTTAAGGCTGATATACTTCAAGTGAAATCGAAGAATGAACTGGTTATTTCGAATTAAATCAGGCCAAAGCAAAGTTCGTTTGAAGTTTGTTTCTGAATTTCGAAACAGCTTGCCAAAGCAAACTTTCCGCAAAAGTTCACTCCGGGAGGGAAACACCTTCGAACTACCATTGGTCCATGGTAATTATGTAATAGATAGTTGTGGCTCTGAGACTCCAACTTCATTGTTGTGGAAATCTTCTCTGGTTAATTTTTTCTGTTGAGTCCGTTGATGTCATACGTGAGTAAAAACACGAATGCACTGAAGAACTGCTTCTAATTGAAAGCAACATTGATACTGACATTTTTTTTTCATGTTTAATACTGTAAAGTTGCTTACTTTAAAGTATAAATGTGATGTGACTTCACCAGAGTGCCGAATTGCAGAGCTTGTGCAAACATATCTGCGTCACTATGATCAAATGCTTTCTTAACTGCAGTTTTCTCACACCTGTAATTTTTGTTGTTTATACTATAATTGAGAGGAAAGCACTTAGTACATATTCATCTAAACACCGCTCCAGCAGTGTAGGCGGCGTATGTTTACTAACACTATACCTCTGAAAAGGTATTTCAAACATCTTTTTACTCCTAACTGAAGAAAAAAAAAAAAAAAACTGAGTGCCTCAGAGCCTTTAAGGTGCACCACATTAGCAACAATTCTCAGGCAAAAATGTCCAGAGGTTTGTACTATTACTTTTTAAAGGGTTAATTCACCAAAAAATTAAAATTATCCCATAATTTACTCACCCTCAAGCAATCATAGGTGTATATCTTCTTTCACACTAACACAATCGGAGTTATATTAAAAAATATCATGGCTTTTCCCAGCTTTATCATGGGAGTGAATAGTATTCGTGATTTTAAAGCTCAAAAAAGTACATCCATCATCAGATGGCTCCAGGGGGTTAATAAATGCCATCTGAAGCAGAAGCGATGCGTTTTTGTAAGAAAAATATTTATATTACTTTATAAACTATAATAACTGGTTTCCGGCGAAAGCCGTAAGCGAGTCAAGTTCTCGAGTGCACTTCCGCGTTCATCAATAAGTCAAGCATCGTGTCAGAGGTCACTCTTCCAGTGGAACTTGATTTGTGTACGGCCTTTGCCAGAAGCCATTGATTATAGTTTATAAAGTATAAACCCATCGCTTCGCTTCAGAAGGCCTTTATTAACCCCCTAGAGCTGAATGGATTACTTTTATGATGGATGGATGTGCTTTTTTGAGCTTCAAAAAACAAGGTACTATTCACTCCTATTATAAAGCATGGAAGAGCCAGGATATTTTTTAATATAACTCAGATTTTGTTTGGCCAAAAAAAGGAAGTCATATACACTTAGGATGGCTTGAGGGTGAGTAAATTATTTGATTATTTTCATTTTTGGGTGAACTATCCTACAAATTCTACCTGACAGACAGATGAAGAAAATTAGGGATTGCACCTAGTCTGACTGATATAAATAAGTAGATGCTTTTTTTTTTTTTTGTTGTTTGTTTGTTTTTTTTTTCCCATTCTGGAAACCATAATTTATTAAATCTCTAAATATCAAAATCAGTCATTTTAAATTATGATGTAAAGTATGAAAAAGAATATGTATATTCAATTTGCGATTTGCTCATCACATTTGTTAGTGTTTTTTAGGGTGCGGTCACATTTAACATTGTTCACCAGATTTTCTTGAGTAAAATCCAGTCATTTCAATAGGAAACCAAGCGACTGGGAATTTAGTGTGAGGTTGAAAGATTTCACAATGGGTTCACAGGAGTATGCATTCTCACGTTGGCCGACACAAAGCTGCTTTGTTTGAAAGCAACTTCTGTGTGAGCTGTGCTTCGTAAGTTTCTACACTATTGACAATAGACAATGGACCTTTTTTGTCTGCGTTTTTCACAGAAAGACAACAAAGGTAATCTAAATGTTAAAAATACTCTCAACTAGACAATTAAGATTTTTGTGTATTTATTCAAGCAACTGTAACCCATGTGTCCACTGCACAAACTGCTTAATGCCATTACAAGCTCATGTTTACTGTTAACCAATATAAAATGTTTTTAATATATATATTTTTTTCATTTAGTCTGTTATTCTTTCCTGCACCAGCCTGTTAGATATTCCAGTGTTGTTCATACAGTACAGCTGACTTGTATGTGCTGGTCTTTCCTTGTGGTCACAGAAGCTGCTGGTGGGAGATTTTCCTCATGAGCTGGACATGGAAGAGATGGAGGAGGATGTTCCCAAACGCAAGAATCGCACCAAAGGACGGGTAAAACACGTGCAGCTATAATGTTCTGCTTGGACCTGCAGTCACTAATTAATTAGTATGAATCATACTAATACTAGAGTGAATCATCAGGTTTTGCAGGCTGATTACTCACAATGCTCTAAGAATCAACTGCTTTTGCTTCAGAACTCATTGCAACTCATTTATTCCAAGCCAAATGTATATGGGTCATATTTTCATATAGACTTCCCGGCCAAAATTTTTTAAATTGGATTTAAATATGCAAATGCTTAAGAGTCTATGATTGGATCATTATTGCAGTGATTATTGTGTTTCTAGCATGGTATATGTTTGGCAACAGTTCTTTTAATCCTAATTGGTGGAGTGTGTAGCTTTTCGTTTCTTAAACAACCATGCAGGAAGACATATCATGGTTAATTCCAGGATGACAATGTCAAGATTCTTCAGGCTCAAATTGTGAAAGAATGGTTGGGAGGGAGCATGAAGAATCATTTTCACACATGAATTGGCTCCTCTGAGTCCAGACCTTAAATTCATTGAAAGTCTTTGGGTTGTGCTGGAGTAGACTTTACAGAGTGCTCACCTCTTGCATTGTCAATACATGATCTTGACCAAAAATTGATGCATCTCTTGATGGAAATAACATCACAACATTTATTTCCATCAAGAGGTGCCTATTTAAATCCAAATAGCAACACTAAATGTTTAATAGTACTATATCGGAGACCTGTAGGTTTGCAGTGAGCCCTGCAGGGTCTTTGTTTAATCTAGGATTCCTGTTTCTTCAAGGCTGTGTTCTGAACAAAGCAGGCCATTGTAGCTCATCATCCATTGATCCATTATGGCTGTTTAGCACATCTCCAGGTTTGATCCCTGCGTACCTTTCATCATTGCGTTCCACTGGCTTTGTGTGGATTCAAAGCAGCTCCTTCCCAACAGCCATAAAAAACATCCTTTAATACCACTTTAAAGACAACACCTGATGTCTGATAGCACACTGAAAACATGGCTTAGTTCGGCTGTAATTATAACCCCACATACATGAAAGGCTTGAATTGTAAGTGGTTCTGTGCAGAAATGCATGTAAGCTACAATAGTCCAACCATGAAATAACCACAGCCCGAAGAAGGAAAACTGTACAAATAGCTGTTTTTGTTGAGGGACAAGGTTCTTAAGTGAAATAAGACTTAAAAAAAACTGGGCATTTGGATATAAATATGGTATATGATTAATTTTACATGAACTTACATGATAAATCAATACTTTTTTATGCAGAAATTGGTGTTGGACAAATTTCTGAATTTAATGCTGAAATGTGTCATTTTTTTGATGCTACAATATTTCTTTTATTGCAGCTTAAAGGGTTAGTTCACTTCAGAATTAAAATTTCCTGATAATTTACTCACCCCCATGTCATCCAAGATGTTTGTCTTTCTTCCTTCAATCGAAAAGAAATTATGGTTTTTGAGGAAAACATTCCAGGATTTTTCTCCATATAGTGGACTGCAATGGCTACCAACGTGTTGAAGGTCCAAATTGCTGTTTAAAGCAGCTTCAAAGGTCTCTACACGATCCAAGGCAAGGAATAAGAGTCTTATCTAACAAAAAGATTGGTCAGTTTCTAAAATAATTCAAATGTATATACTTTTTAACCACAAATGCTCATCTTGCACTAGCTCTGTGATGCGCCACGCATTATATAATCACATTGGAAAGGTCTCGTGTGATGTAGGCGGAAGTATCGCAGTAGGGTGAAAAACTCCATCTTCAAATTTTAATTTTGAAGTGAACGAATCTTAATTAATTACATGTAAATATAAATAAATCAAATACATTGAATAAACTGAATAATGATTATTATTAACATGTAATGTTTCTGCATATGATGTCTTTATGAAGATATGTTTATAGTTAATTCATACTGAAAAATGATGAGATGTTTTACATCAGTTTCTTAGAATTTAATTCCATTTGAATTCTACTTTTAAATTCAAATTTAAATGGCAGTTGTTCATTCTGTTTGCTATGTTAATTCAAATTTAGCAATGGAATTTAAATGTCAAGATATGGCGGACAACCCTGGCAGAAATGCATGCGACTTTTAGTATTCTAGTCTGGCAGAAATACATACGAGATTGTCTTTGATTCACTCCCTAGAATCTGTCACCTTCTGTGCTGTTAATTGGGGCACACTTCTTCTTCTAAGATCTCTCACACCCCACATAGTTAGCCGGCAGTGTGTAGAAGAGATGCTGTGATAATTGTGTGCTAGGTGTAATTAATGCTGTGTAAGAGGATTTGCTTAAAGCTTGATGAAGGAAGTGGGGAGGCGGTGAGGGGGGTGCCGCAAGGCCAAAATAACGATGGTTCTCTAGCTGCACCTGTGTAAAATAAACTGGTTGCCAACTGTAAATTAATCCATGTGTGTTTACATGCAATTTTTGATGTGTCCAGGCATGTGGTGTTGGGGGGATGAGAAAGAGACAGGAACCAGCATCCCTAGAGGATCGAGACAAGCCATATGTGTGTGACAGTGAGTACCATTCACAAATAAACAAATGAACACAGAATATAACTCTATATTCATTACCAAACCCAGTATTGGGAAAGGAGGGGTAGAACTACAAATAGAGCACCATATAAACGTGCCATATAAATGTGTACAATGCAATTTTCCCTTGATAATGGGATATTTAATGTCAAGTTTGTTGTGACTTATCTCGCATGGTGTGACAACATTCCTATGGAAGCTCATTTCCGCCCTAAATAAAAAAATAAAAAAGGTAATTGTGTCTTTTTATCTCACAATTCTGCTCTGTCTGTCTATGTCAGCCAGGTGTCCCTGTGTCATCGAGGTATAGATCTGAACTGGATCCAAACTGAAGCTGATGTACTCTCTAGTCACCTAGTCGCCTCGGGACGGGTGTCCCGAGGTAAAACAGAAAAGCAAATGGAGAATAATTAGCGTAGCTGCTGTTCATAACATTAAGTAAAGATAGTCATGTGCAATTGATCTGATATGAGATGCATTATGTGAATGTTTGGCTAAAGAGATGCGTCTTTAATCTAGATTTAAACTGGGTGAGCGAGTCTGAGCCCCTAACATTATCAGGAAGGCTATTCCAGAGTTTCGGAGCCAAATGTGAAAACGCTCTCCCTCCTTTGGTGGACTTAGTTATCCTAGGAACAACCAGAAGTCCAGAGTTTTGTGATCTTAAAGAGCGTGAAGGATTGTAGGGCAGTAGAAGATCAGTTAAGTACACAGGAGCTAAACCATTTAGAGCCTTATAGGTCATTAGCAATACTTTATAATCGATACGGAACTTAATGGGTAACCAGTGTAGAGATGATAAAATTGGTGTTATATGATCATATTTTCTTGACCTGGTAAGAACTCTAGCAGCTGCATTTTGTACTAATTGTAGCTTATTTATTAATTGTAGCTTTTTAATCAGAAATAGATGACATATTCCTATCTTAGCAATGTTTCTGAGGTGGAAGAAGGCTGTTTTTGAAACATATGAAATATGATTTTCAAAGGATAAGTTGCTGTCTAATATAACACCTAGGTTTTTAACTGTCGAGGATGGAGTAACAGTACATCTTTCTAAATGCAGATTGTAGTCTGAAAGATTCTGTGTACAGGTTTTTGGCCCAATAAGTAATACTTCAGTCTTATCTGAATTTAATAGAAGAAAATTACTAGTCATCCAATGTTTTACTTCTTTAACACACTCTGTCAGATTGGATAATTTAGAGATTTCATCTGGTTGTGTTGAAATATATAACTGAGTAACATCGGCATAGCAGTGGAAACTAATTCCATGTTTTCTTATAATATTGCCGAGTGGCAGCATGTATATTGAAAATAGCAGAGGGCCTAACAAGATCCTTGCGGCACTCCATAGTTTACTATTGTTATCTTAGGTTTTTCCCCGTTTAAATAAACAAAATTGTGACGGTCTGATAGGTACGACCTAAACCACCGTAATGCCTGGCCCTGAATACCAGTATAATTTTGTAGTCGATCTAGGAGTATTTTATGATCTATAGTGTCGAACGCAGCTCTGAGATCAAGTAACATTAGTATTGAGACACAGCTTTGGTCAGAAGCTTGAAGTAAGTCATTTGAATTGCATGATATAAAGTCAGAATTGCATGATAAACTTGCAATTGCTTTTTATGAAGACTTTCTCAGAATTGTTTATATCACGCAATTCTGACTTTATAACTCACAATTCTGACTTTATATCTCGCAATTCTGACTTTATCACACAATTCTGACTTTACTCACAATTCTGACTTTATAACTCAATTCTGACTTTATAACTCAATTCTGACTTCATAACTCGCAATTCTGACTTTATATCCCACAATTTTGACTTTATATCACACAATTCTGACTTTATATCTCACAATTCTGACTTTATCATGCAATTATGACTTTATAACTCAATTCTTACTTTATAACTCAATTCTTTATACTCTATTCTGACTTTATAACTCGCAATTCTGACTTCATACACAGAATTCTGACTTTATTTCACGCAATTCTGACATAATATCAAGCAATTCTGACTTTATCAGAATTGTATAATTACATTAAAGTATTTTTATATGACTTTATTGTAATTATTGAATTATAACAAATTGATAATAATATAATTGAAATTATTATTACTACTACTAATAATAAAATATTTATATAATAGCTATTATTATACAAATATAATGTTTATTGTTCAAAAATTAATGTTTATGTTTATATTTGTCTTTAATGTAAATAAAACAACAAAAGATGTTATAAAGATGTAATAAATGTATACATGGTAAATAAACCTACTGTATTTGAAAAACCAATTTATTTAAATTGTATCTCTATAGTATTTGTTGTATTGTTTGTAATTTGTTTGTAAATTTCTTTTTATATAACAACAATTATATATATTGGTAATTATGCACTTTGAAGGTTATTGGACACTGAATTTTTTGTTCTTTAAGTTTGTGACAAGCACATAAAAATTAATACTTTTATCATTAGAGTAATAATAAAGAAGCTGTCCTACATTCATTAGTCTCACTGTGTTGTGCTTGGAAAACTGCAACATCACCAAAAAAAAAAAGAGAGAGAGAGAGAGAAATTAATAAATGTATAGGTATCGGTATCGGCGAGTACTTGAAAAAAAGTATCGGTGCATCCCTAATACTAATATAATACTTATTAGTACTTTGAATTATTTTTTATAATTAAATTATAATAATAAATGAATTCAAATAATTGACGACAACAATACATTATTAACAACAATAATAATAATAATGTTATATAATATATATAATAATACCTATAATTAATGCTTTTCTTCATGACAATATTAACCAAACTCTTGTACCCATTATTACAGTTTTTTGACTGTCTTTTTGTTTCCTTGTGTGTTCCTCTGTGTTTAGTTTGTGGGAAGCGCTACAAGAATCGTCCAGGTTTGAGTTACCATTACACTCACACACACCTGGCAGATGAGGAGGGTGAGGAAGACTCTGAGCGGCACACACTGCCCTTTCAGCGCAAGAACAACCACAAACGTGAGCCCAGCATCAGCCTCAGCCATGGATTACACACTCATACCACAACCCATAGAGTACCACTATTCTAACACAATTTACCCACTCTCATACCCCTTTTCCACTGACCCCGGTGCTGGTGCTGGAGCCGCTGTTCAATCTGGCCCTGTTCCACGCATTTCCAATGAATTAAAGGTGATTCTGGCCTGGACAAAATTGACTCCGCCTCTTAATCTTAAACCAGGCACCATTATCGCCAGGGACCAGGGGCGGGAGACCACTTAAAGTTTCCAAAACAACAACTCATGACAGAACTAGATCGTTCATTATAACCAACAAAGCTAACTGGAAGTGCCCAGTGCAGCAGTCGACTCCCTGTTTTGTCCTCTTTTGTTCCTACTTTTGTTGTGCTGCAAAGCTACTCCAGCCACTTTATTTTCCCCATCTGTCTGAAATAAAAATATTTTATTTACAAATATGTGTGAATTGATTACTATGATTTTTTATTCATTATATATTGAACTCCTATAATATTAATAATTTTCTTCCTTCTTTGTTTTTAAAGCATTGTGGTGAATTAACATCGTTATTAAGTATTTTGTCATCAACATCAAAGCCTGGATCCATTTGGTGTTCTATCGGTTTCCATAGAAACAAATATCTGGTTCTGAAGATGTTAAAACACTAGAATCTTCGAGTTGTCATCTTGTAATTATGGTAATTACAACACAACATGAACAAAGCAAAAGACTTCTAAACAAAGCTTGTGTTCATTCATTCACACTTCACACAAATCCGATTTGGATTCAGTGTCCGCACTGTCATTTCGCAAATGATGAAATTTGATCCATTTGTTGAGTTGTTGTCAATATCCATATCTACTTCAGCTGCTAATGATATAATCAGTCAGAACGATGCCAAGAGACTTTCTCATAGAATATCAAATAGCAACTGTTAATGTGGAAAAACACGATGGAAAACTGGAAATTTTGCATCTGCTCATGTTTTTTGTTACATCTCACCACGGTGCTGAAGTCACGAGGCATGTTTTACACACTCATGCATATACAGTTTCCAAAATCTGTAATGGCCAATGACAAAAAGAGCACAATGATTTGAAATCCAATGGACTGAGACACATTTAAAAAAAAATAATATATTTGGATTGGTCTTGTAAAAAGGGATTCATGCATTTTTTTCTGTTCACACTAAATGGATTTGATTTTGATATGCCAAAAAAAAAAAATCTGCCTGCCTGAAAAAAGACTTATGTTTTAACATAAGAGTCATGTCAGTGAAAATGTGGTACAATTCTGAGAGACGTCCCTGAGCACCAGCACCATTTTGGTGGAAAAAGGGTATTAACCATCTCACACATGCATTACAACAAGGAGTCACATGGCAGTTTTTGTAATCAGTATTTAGTCATTTTTCAGTAAAAAGAAAAAGTAAACATCCTAAAACAAGATACATTTACATGGAAAGCTAGATTTTTCTGTAAAATGAGGGAATATATCTCAAATTACTTGTATTTTTCCTTTAATCTTTGGCAATTTTTAAGTGTAAATCTAAACAAATTCAGTGAGGTTTATCTTACTTTCAAAAGTTTGGGCTTCGTACGATTGTTTTTGAAAGAAGTCTCTTATGCTCACCAAGGTAGCATTTATTTGATCAAAAAATACAGTAAATGCAGTAATATTGTGAAATATTATTACAATTTAAAAGTTTTCTATATAATATATTCCTGTGACGACAAAGCTGAATTTTCTGCATCATTACTCACATTTCAGTGTCACATGACCTTTCAGAAGTCATTCTAATATGCTGATTTGCTGCTCAAGAAAAATGTCAGATTATCAATGTTGAAAACAGTTTGCTTATTATTTTTGTGGAAACCAAGACAATTTTTTTTTCAGGATTCTTTGATGAATAGGTAATATTTTTTCATGACTTTTATGGCTTTGTATTTTTTAATATGTACTCGCTAGGGTGTAACGGTACACAAACCTGACAGTTCGGTACGTACCTTGGTATTGAAGTCACGGTTCGATACTGTTTTTTTTATCAACAGTGGTTTATTGAACAAATTGTGTCTCTCCCTTTAAATAAATCATGATTAACATTTTGTAAGGATAAAAAAATGTCTATCTCAGCTAATGTACAGGGAGCCCTTTCTTGCACATTACTATAATATTAAATGTTACAATTAACAGCAGAGCCCAAACTATTAAATTCAGTTGCTATTTATTTTTAAATATAATGATCAACATTCAAAAAAAAAATTGCACATAAGGCAGGTTATGTATTAACTTCTAAATCTAATTATAGAAATTGTTCAATTATTTTTCTACTCCAATTCATTTTTGAAATATCATTTACACCGTTTTACACAACTTGTTTTCATGACAAATTTATTTAAAGATATATTAAATAATTAAAACATTACTAACAGGTAAAGTAAATATAATGAATATATAAGCTAATATAGTGCATATATTTAGTGAAATGCTCCCCTCTAGAGTTCATTTTCCCTAGTGAACTAACATGCTGTGGACACTAAATGACTTGCCTGAGGTAAATATCATGCTATGTGACATTATTCTCAAGCTTTTTAATGATATCCACGGTTGAAACACTGGTTGAGGGATCACGCATAAACTAGTCTCGTTGCCAGACCTTCAGACTGACGTCAGAATGTCTGGACTCTCGCAGCTTTCATTGGCCACCCGAGAGGACGTTTGAGTGACATGTAAATCAACCAATCACAGTTTGTTTTATTCCGCGCTATGTTTAGGGGTGTAAAAATGTAACGTTGATGTCTCTACAAACAACAAACCGACATGCTTCTAATAAATTATTCATTCTAGAACGGTGTGCAAGTTTACTGCAACAATGGAGCCGTGAACTTCACATACTTTTGAAAATCGAGCGTTTAGTTGATTCTGATAAGTCGCATTGTCACAGTTGTAAACACGACAGCGTCCTTCTTCCACGTTAGGCATTTGTTTTCAGGCGGACCGTTAAAGAACAAGACACACACATCACCCGGACATCCTGTAGAATTCAACCAACCAGATGAAGACTTCAAAAATCCTGAAGTGTTTCCAGTTAAGTGTGCAATAAGCATCAGACGTTCAGCCGATGATCCGTGGGCGTGACGCCTGAGGCTGAGACTACGCATAAACATATCTATGCATAGATCATCTGTTCTTCTTCTTCTGCGCTTTTTCCTGTTGTGGCGTTAGCAAACAGCATTGCATTACTGCGCGCGCCCCCTTCTGGATTGGAGTGTGGATCACCTGTGCCGTCTGTATGCACCGAACCGTGACGTGAACGAATACATGTACTGTTAAACCCTTAGTCCTTTGTTTAAAAAAAAAAAAAAAAATCATATACATTACTGACCCCAAACTAGGAAAAAAAATGTGTTTGCCAAGATTTTGATGCACATGTAAAATTTATCTTGCTTTATAAATATTTAGTTTACTGGTAACCAAGACAAACATACAGATTAGAGAAATGCTTTGTTTTTGCAGTGCACACTGTATCATGCTAAAGTCATGTGACAGTATCAGTATCAAGATCTTCCACCCCTTGTTTATGCCTTTGTTGTGTTCATTCTGTAGCCTTTTGCCTGACAAAGACAAGGTAACAGTGACCTCATTGCAGTGTCCTTGTGAAATCATGCCCATTTGCCTCCCAGAGTTATCTGGCTGAGTGCTTGGCTGAATTGGCCTGCCCATCGCTCTGTTTACCCCTCACCGCCACTGGCTTTTTGGTTCAAAAGCTGGTTATATAGAAAAGTGCAGAAAATTAGAGCTGTGTTAAATTTTGCAGATTTTTTCAGACAGAACACAAGCGTAAGCGTCTGCAGGATGGTATGTTTTCCCCCTTCCCATTTTCTCATTTCACACACACCCCGTATTCCCATACTCCACCACGAGCGATATTATTAATAAGAGAGGTTTTAATGAAACCTAGGTCCATGCATTATTCATGCAATATTTAGACCAAAAGAGAAAGATGTAGATGTAGGCACGATAACTAGAGCCATCTGACTCAAGATGGCGAATTGGAGCCAGACCAAATCCGAAATTCCCATCCTCTGCCGTTATTTCGTTTTACAGCTGTGCTTCCTCTCTCTTTTCTATCAGTTTGATGAATGACAGATTATTCAGCCAAGAGATGAGATTTCACCTCTCATTCTTGCTCTCTGTCTTTCTCCTTTCTACTTTTTGCCATTCCTTTCTCGCTTTCTCTCCTTTTCCCATCACCCTTGTCTTTCTGCCTATGCTTTCTCCTCTGTCTCCTTTTGATTTAAGATTCATCTATCAGTTCTCTGTATTTTTCCCCTCTTTATTTATTTCCACTGCAGAAGTGAGGCTGCTTGGCTGAGATGAGCGACTGCATTAAAATTCATGCCTGCTCATATTCTTTTTCATATAGTGTTGTGGTGCTGCTGGTCGGACGGAGGGGGTTTTGGGGGCTGTCCAGCAGGGTCTGGGGGAGGGGTGCTGTCTGGTGTCAATGTGTAGGGAAAAGGGTAGAGGGGTAGATGGCGGGGGGATCGCTGTTTGCATTTGAGGTCGACCCTCTAGATGTGCACCTGAAAATTGGATTTTGTGATTTGAGAGTTCTAGTTAAAATCCTCCCCCACACGCACACACACATACACACACACACACACACACACACCTCTCTCTCTCTGCACCCACATAATGTTTGGCTGTTAAAAACAGACAGGATTTTACAAGATTTAACCCTAATTTCTTACAATAAAATGCTTTTTCTGAATTTTAAAGTGAAATCGATGCAAAATACACTATTTTGAGTATTTTGTCATTGAAAATGTCTAAACATCCTGAAAACAAGGTAGATTTGTGTGAGTAGCAAATTTTTACATTAAGATGTTTCGTCAGAGTATATATCTTAAATTTCATCTATTTTTCTTAACTCATTGACACCATCAACCAAATTAATAGTACCCCTTTTTTTTTAGAATCCTTCAGAAATTATTCTAATATGCTGATTTTCTGCTCAAGAAAGTTATCAATTTGAAATAATAAATAGATAGATAGATAGATAGATAGATAGATAGATAGATAGATAGATAGATAGATAGATAGATAGATTTAACCCTACTTTCTTACAATAAAATTATTTTTCAAATTTAAAGTGAAATCATTGCAGACTATTTTCTGTCATAACATGACAAAATACTGGGAAAACATAACTGTATTGCACTGCATTGTAAGATAATATATTTTTTTTTTCATTATGATAATTAGCATTCCCTTTGGCTAGGAACTTCTTAACTTTTAATTAGTTTTCTCCCATCTAGTGTACAATTACAATACAATTTGTTGCATTGTTCTACATGGAGAAAAGAAGCCACACATTATGAATAACTCTTAAGTATGTTCATAATTTGTGATTTATATTATATGTGGCAAGTGGCATTCTAAATTACAGAGATAACATAGTCTTGTATAAACTGTTATGGGGAACATGAGGTTTGCACATGGTGACAATCAACAAACATTATTTTAGATTAAAAATAAACTCTAAACGTTATAAAACATGCAACCTAAAGTGAATATAACAACAGCAACAGCCGAATCACCCAACAAATAGTTAAAAATGCAACCACATCATTTATTTATGCCTTAGAGCATGCTGGGAAGCTAGGCACCAACATAGCACTGTGGACATCTCACTATAACAGTGGATTTATAGATATAGAAGAGATTACTGTAAAATAATCAGATTATCATTGATTCTACAGCTGCTAAATCACAATCATCCCATGGTTCTTTTCACTGTGAAGTCACAATATGCCATTATCATTTAATTGTTAATAAATTATACAAAGGTACTATGGAAATTAAAGTACAGCAAATAGTAGCCACCCCTATAACCACCCTGCTCACAATTGCCATTTCTGTCTATTTATCTTGACCAGAATTTAGTTTATTTTAGATGTAGAACCATCCCCTTATGACCACAACACACAGGAGAAATTTCAAGCGCGCACACAAACTTTGCCTCGGTGCCAGACGCAAATCAAACAAGAGTGCGAAAAAACAAAACATGGGTGCCGAGGGAGACTCAGCATCCCCCGGTGAACAGTAGATATACGAATCATTGAACAGTTGGGTAAATAAAACATAAATAAATGTGGAGATGATTGAAGCAGTGCCAAAACTTAAAATAAATTCATGTATTTGTTATATATGCATCACATTTATGAATGTCACACTCAAATACTGCTTTGTGAGCTCACAATATAGGCAACAATTAAATGTAATTTTCATCTGTAATTTAATGCACAAATAAATGCGAGTGCTGTTCATTTGTACTCAAAAACAGGTGCCATTTTGCATTTGCTGGAAGAGTACAAATGGATCGCATTTTATTGTGTATAAAATGACAGATTTTACATTCTGGCATTTGTTTTATGTGCTGCCGCCTTTATCATATTCACATTGCTGCACTTTGGATTCAAAAGATAACATATTTTTTCATTTGTAATGAGATTAATTTAAGCATAATAAAAATCTTGCAATTAAAGGGTTAGTTCACCAAAAAATGAAAATTATGTCATTAATGACTCACCCTCATGTCGTTCCAAACCCGTAAGACCTCCGTTCATCATCAGAACACAGTTTAAGATATTTTAGATTTAGTCCGAGAGCTTTCTGTCCCTCCATTGAAAATGTATGTACGGTAGACTGTCCATGTCCAGAAAGGTAATAAAAACATCATCAAAGTAGTCCATGTGACATCAGTGGGTCAGTTAGAATTTGTTGAAGCATCGAAAATACATTTTGGTCCAAAAATAACAAAAACTACGACTTTATTCAGCATTGTCTCCTCTTCCGGAATCCTTTCCATTGTATTGATTCCATTGTATCCTTTCATCTGTCGGCGTTGGTAATGCACTTTTACGTCGTTGTCTTTGGCGATTAGGACATCCGCGACATGCACACTTACGCACCATTTTAAAAAATATAGCAATACCAAAATACAAACAATGTAGAATAGCTTGAATACAGTGTGCGTCTCCCTCAGACTGTAAATGAAGCTCAGGCGCACCGGATAACACGTCAGCAGCGTCACTGCGGAGTCGTGAACCCGGATTGACAACAGACCCGGAAGAGAATACAATGCTGAATAAAGTCGTAGTTTTTGTTATTTTTGGACCAAAATGTTTTTTCGATGCTTCAAAAACTTCTAACTGACCCACTGATGTCACATGGACTACTTTGATGATGTTTTTATTACCTTTCTGGACATGGACAGTATACCGTACATACATTTTCAATGGAGGGACAGAAAGCTCTCGGACTAAATCTAAAATATCTTAAACTCTGTTCTGAAGATGAACGGAGGTCTTACGGGTTTGGAACGACATGAGGGTGAGTCATTAATGACATAATTTTCATTTTTGGGTGAACTAATCCTTTAACTTAAATTTATTTCAGTTGCCAAGGCAACATTTTCATTTAGTTGAACTTTTTCATATAGCCTAATTTTTATGTTTTGTTTTATTTCAGTTAACAAAATCGTTTTAGTTAGTTAACTCTGTTTTATCTTATATTTTTGCTACTTTATTTTTGTCAGACAAAAAGTGGGCTGTTTTATTCCAAAATTGTTTTAAAAGGATACTTCCCTCACAGTCACTTCCACCACCGAATGTTATTGAGCACAATACATCATCTGGGATGTGGTAGAAATGTTCAGAACTGATTTATTAAAAAATGACAGAATTCTCCTGACATTGGCCATTGTTAGTGGACAAATAAACTAGTTAGAGTGTACACTGATGGAGACAAGCGGTCAGCAGGAGGACAGTTGGAGGGGTAGCAGGTTTTTTTTGTAGAGATGGTAGTGGGGGTTGTTTTTCATTGCATTGAAGGTCAGATTTGATCTGTCTTTCTATCTGTTTGTTTGCATTCTACATTCATTCCTAAATTGTATTTCTTTTCCCTCTTCTCCTTGCTTTTCTTTTTCTCCTCCACATGTAACACATGCACACGCACCTGAGTAATCACATACTCTTTTTTTATGAACAATTGTGGTGATTATGGCTGGTAAGCAAACTGCTCTGAAAGCTCGGAATGACTGCCTTCTTCAGATGAATTCCCTCATGCTGTTTGTACGAGAGGAATCGTGATTGTGAGGCTGAATCACGGCACAAATAATAATGGCATATCAGCACACCTGGGAACGAGAGGAGGCTGAACTTATCAACAGCAGCACAACAACCAATTGCAATAAACTGATGCCAAAAATCATCTTGGTTAAAATAAAGAAACAATGAATAGCATTATGACTTAAAGATACTTTAGATAACGTAACATAAATCCCATACAGGCTATTTCACATGCATTATCTTTATTACAACAAATGGTTTGTATACTGTATACACAGATTTAGACTGTGATGACGATGTCACTAAACATGTTATAGTTTCTCTAAGGCTTAAATGTCTTGGTCGTAACATTTCTCCTGAACTCAATGGATTATAAAGGTATTTTGAGTGCAATATACAACATCTTATAAATACTCTCTTGTATAATACACTCAGTTATGATGCATTATAATTCTATAATTTAGTATTTATTTGGCTATTGGTTAACATTATCAAATAATCCACAGATTAATGTGACATCAGCAGAAGAACATGATACTACATTTTGAATAATCACGATAAATAAATAAATTCACAATAAAACGGAGAACATGCATTAAGAAAGTAGAGTAAATTTTGATTTTATTTCAACCTTAAACATAACAGCACAATGTCTTTATGCATTATACTCTTTAAAAATGAACAGGTAACTATTATAATTTATTATAACTGTCTTTACAGTTGCTACCTTGGTAATGCGTTATATAAAAATGACTCAAGTAAAGTCTAATTATATGCTAGACTCAGGCAATTTCTGCAAAAGCTCAAGTATACTTCTTTGTATGAGTTTACCTGTCTCCACTCTACGCTCCGCTAGGCCCCGGTCGCTACCTGCCACAGTTGCACTCCTGTCTGCTCCGCAACAAAGCAGGAAGAGCAGTGGCCGTTGCCTAGTGATGGTGTTGCCATGGAGACTGGCCAGCCAGACTCCCTCTATAAAGAATAGGTTGTTATATGTACATCGAGAGCGGGGAGGGGAGGCAGTGGAGTTTGGAGTTTCTCTAGGTTTGAGGATGGAGGGGTAGGGAGGTTCATTAAATCAGAAAGAGAGAGAGACTTGCTGAATTCACTTTATGATTTGGCATATATATGAGGCCAGACAGTAGTGTTGAGTTATACTGTGTTCTGCCTCATTTGCTATTCTGTATTAAGAAGAGGGCCGAGGGCTGTTTGGCTTTCCTAGACTGGATCCTTAGGATAATGCAGACTCTCACTTCACCATCCTTTCTCTTATTTTTCTTTTCTCTTTCTTTTCTTCACTTTCTTTCTCACATGAACATGTAAACATGCTCGTATAAAAAGTTTAGTACCAGAAACTAAAAAATTGACTTTCTAATGGATGACTGCTTTCTACTGGTTTGAGCGCTTTAAAATGTGTAATATTACATATATGTAATATTACATATATAGTTATATATATATATATTAGAGATGCACCAATAATAAATTCTTCTGCCGATACCGATAGCCGATTATTCAAAATGATATCAATATATATGTTTTAGAGATGCACCAATATATCTGCGATTAATCGGTATCGGCCAATAAAAGCACATTTTCACATTATCGGCCTTCGGCAGATAGTTTAAAAACAGCCGATAGTCAGGGCCGATATATTCTGTCAGTCAAAAGAGGGCAGGAAAATACACTGAATTTGTGCCAGTTTGATGTTCAATATTAATAGTAATTGTATGAATTAATAATATCAGAAAAAGTTAAGAAATATAATTTGTTCAGAAGTTAGTTAGTGTGTGTTAATATTAATTTGAGTAATGTGTTTATGTTTATAACTGATACCACTTAATCTGAAACAGATTGATGAAATGGAGAGAATAAAATTTTATTTGCATTTCTTTCAAAATATAATAATTAAAAATATAATGATTAATTATAATTATAATGAAATTCATTCATTTAAAAGAAGGTCTAAAAGGTAGAACCCCAAACTATCGGTATCAATATCGGCAGATATCACTCTGATAATCAGTTATCGTATCGGTGGAGAAATTAGTATCGGTGCATAACTAATATACCGTATGTATATTAGAGATGCACCGATACTAAATTCTTCTGCCGATACCGATAACTGATTATTCAGAATGATATCTGCCGATATACACTGAACAAAATTATAAATGCAACACTTTTGTTTTGCCCCCATTTTTCATAAGCTGAACTCAAAGACTTTTTCTATGTACCAAAAGGCCTATTTCTCTCAAATTTGTTCACAAATCTGTCTAAATCTGTGTTAGTGAGCACTTCTCCTTTGTCGAGATAATCCATCCACCTCACAGGTGTGGCATATGAAGATGCTGATTAGACAGCATGATTATTGCACAGGTGTGCCTTAGGCTGGCCACAATAAAAAGCCACTCTAAAATGTGCAGTTTTATCACACAGCATAATGCCACAGATGTTGCAAGTTTTGAGGGAGTGTGCAATTGCATGCTGACTGCAGGAATGTCCGCCCAGAGCTGTTGCCCGTGAATTGAATGTTCATTTCTCTACCATAAGCCGTCTCCAAAGGTGTTTCAGAGAATTTGGCAGTACATCCAACCGGCCTCACATCCACAGACCACGTGTCACCACACCGGCCTAGGACCTCCACATCCAGGATCTTTACCTCCAAGATCGTCTGAGACCGGCCACCCGGACAGCTGCTGCAACAATCGGTTTGCATAACCAAAGAATTTCTGCACAGAAACCATCTCAGGGAAGCTCATCTGCATGCTCGTCGTCCTCATCGGGGTCTCGACCTGACTGCAGTTCATTGTCATAACCGACTTGAGTGGGCAAATGCTCACATTCAATGGCGTCTGGCACTTTGTCAACGTTGTGGATCGAGTGGCCCATGGTGTCGGTGGGGTTATGGTATGGGCAGGCGTATGTTATGGACAACGAACACAGGTGCATTTTATTGATGTCATTTTGAATGCACAGAGATACCGTGATGAGATCCTGAGGCCCATTGTTGTGCCATTCATCCACGACCATCACCTAATGTTGCAGCATGATAATGCACGGCCCCATGTTGCAAGGATCTGTACACAATTCCTGGAAGCTTGAAAACATTCCAGTTCTTGCATGGCCAGCATACTCACCGGACATGTCACCCATTGAGCATGTTTGGGATGCTCTGGATCGGCGTGTTCCAGTTCCTGCCAATATCCAGCAACTTCGCACAGCCATTGAAGAGGAGTGGACCAACATTCCACAGGCCACAATCCACAACCTGATCAACTCTATGCGAAGGAGATGTGTTGCACTGCGTGAGGCAAATGGTGGTCACCAATCATGCTGTCTAATCAGCATCTTGATATGCCACACCTGTGAGGTGGATGGATTATCTCGGCAAAGGAGAAGTGCTCACTAACACAGATTTAGACAGATTTGTGAACAGTATTTGAGAGAAATAGGCCTTTTGTGTACATAGAATAAGTCTCTCTCTCTCTCTCTCTCTCTATATATATATATATATATATATTATTAGAGATGCACTGATACTAAATTCCTCTGCCGATACCAATAGATGATTATTCAGAATGATGTCTGCCAATACCAATACCAATATCAACAGAAAAAATCTCTCTCAATTAATGCTTAAACTATACAGGGAACCCTCTCATTTTGTACATTACTATAATATTAGAGGTTAAAATTAACAACAGAGCCCAAACTATTGCATTCAACTACATGAGAAATGATACATTTCGGTAAGTTACTGTTCAACATACCCTCTGATGTGCATTCAATTTTTTTTTTTGTGCTATAACTTAGTAAAGTGGAAGAAAAGACTCACGCTCCGCGCTGCTGCTTGAACTGAGACTCAACAGCGATCTGTCACGTCACATTTAAGAGCGTTAAAATGCTATTTATTGTTTGACTTTCATGATAAAATGGACAGAATTATCAGAAGTCAACAAAGCACAAAGCTCTTTGCAATTATTAAATGGGAGGGGTGCTACAAATAATGTTTGGTATAGGGACAAAATGCGGACCTAGCAACCCTGGCTTGAACTACAGGTGAATTATAGGGTCAAATAGAGCTTGCTTTAATGTATCTAGTTTTTAATTGTTAATGAATTATTGTCCTGTAGACAGCCCTAAATACAACACAAGAGACTCTTTTTGATTGAAAGGATATAATCAGCTGTGATCATTGGCTGTTTTTAAACAATCAGCCAGTGGCCGATAGTGAAAATAATTGCTTTTATCTGCCTATATATTGCATGAAGTTGTTCTGGATTCACAATCCCAGGGTTCTGCAGTAGAATTATTGATTTTCAAATGTTTACACTTTCCATCTCTTCAATGAAAGTTGGAGAGTGGAAAAGTCACACTGTGACTGTCTTGTGTGAAGAGTCATCATGCTGGTGCGTGTGTGTGTTTTGTGTTTATTTTATTCCTTTTGTGGTGGGGTGTAGTTTTACTTTTGTAAGCACATTCATTGAATGGTATGATAATGGCATTAATTTTGGGATACAGGATACTCTTTGTGTATCTGCTGCATCATACTGTTCAATTCTATGTCACTGTGTCTATCTCACAGTCTTGGTTTGTATGGGTGTGTGCATGTCAGACTGACTGCACCGCAACCATAGATCAGGTTTTATTATGCACCAAAAGCTGATCCTCCTCTCCCTTCACAGTGTCGTTCTGTTTAAGGTCTGTTACGCAACTCAGCCCGCTGAACGGTCAAACTACTGAGGCCTTTTCTTTCTTTGTTTCTTTGTTTCTTTCTATCTATCTATCTATCTATCTATCTTTCATTTGTCTGTCTGACTACTGTTGGTAGATTTTTGACCTGACAAACTTCAGACAATCGGGTCATCCTATGGTAATCTCAATAATATCAAACTTGCCAAATATCAATGGATTAAATGATCTGGCCAGTATATATCCAATTTACCATTGGTACTTGTTTGGTTTTATTCCTAACCCAAAAATACAAATGTGGTTTGTTTATCTGTGACCGTACATGGACATTTGTGTGTGTGTCTGGGGTAGTATGATGAAGGGGGTTATTAAAAGCAGGAGTCCGCCCCATTTGTCATGGTCAAGAAGTGGGGTGCAGCATGCGGGCAACCTCAAAAATGATTAGGCAAAGATTTACCAGTAATAAAGCTGAGCTCAGGAGGGGGTTTGTATGTGGAATGTGTCATTTGTTTGTGCAAAATCCATCCACACTGCAGCAAAACTTAATGAGGTGCCTTAATGTTCTATTTTAAAGCTAGTTTGGTTTTGCGAGACATTGTGTGGTTTTCTGTAGTGTGGGGCACATGTTCAAGGTATATTCAGTATATTCAATATATAACATTTTAATTTATATGTTTATGTATTTTTTTTATCAAATGAGGGACAAGTCAAAAATGGTGCAGGATGATGGTCCTGAAATGGTATTAATAACTGCTTGACTTCCTAAATGTGCATCTGTCTTTCTCCTTAAGCCTTTTTTTTTTAATATCAGACACACGTCAGACCAGGCTTGTGGAATTGTCTTTATGTGAGAGTTGCTGCTAAAATGCACTCTAATGGTTGTTTCAACCATGTTGGGTCAAATATGGACAAACCCAACCGTTGTCCATATTTGACCCAAACATGGGTTGAAACAATCCAGCATATTTTATAGTGTGCTTCTTAGGGGTGTAACGGTACACAGAAGTCACGTTTTGGTACATACCTCAGTTTTGGCCACGGTTCGGTACGATTTCGGTACAATGGGAAAAATTGTCGCACTTTAGATTAGAACTATTAACTATGACTTTTGCTTCAATAAACTTCTAATTACTGCTTATTAATAGTTAGTAAGTTAGTTGTTAAGTTTAGGTATTGGGTAGGATTAAGGGATGTACAATAAGGTCATGCAGAATAAGGTACTAATAAAAAGCTAATAACCCTCATATACATAATTTTCCACTTTCCACTCCGCTCTGCGTTCTGAGCCTTTCAAAGTTTTCTCGTTTGTCCATGAGCGCAGAAAAGATGCATTCGACGTGTATACACTATCTAGTGGACTTCGTTTTCAAGCGCTCAAGTCATTCGTGTATGCGCTGTTCTTTTTCTGCTCTTTTTCCTGTTGTGGCGATTAGCAAACAGCATTGCATTACCGCACACACCCCCTTGTGGATTGGAGTGTGGATCGCCCGTGACTGACTGTTTCCGTCGTCTGATTGCATGGACGAATACATGTACCATTACACCCCTAGTGCTTCTGCACGATTTTTGATGGCCTCATGAGGACTTTTTGGGATGTGTGATCATGGCAAGGTTCATGCCAACAGGTGCTTGTGAGTCCTTCCTGCGGTGCTGTTACTTGAGCTGCTTCTTCCCAGCCAATTGTGTCCTAATTAGAGATGTGTGATCTTGCTAAAATAGAATCATGTCACTATAGGATCATTTGGAGAAGAATTGGGGTGCGGAGAGAGTGAGAAATAATAAGGGAGGGAGGTATTTGAGGATTCCTCTTCCTACCTCTCTTTTTCGATTCCCGTGGGGCCGCAGACACACTTGAAAGCTGTGAAGTGTGCTGTTCTGCCTGTATTCTCCTCGTAATTGGCCAAATGCTGCATTGGGAAAGATTTAGGGAGGCAGGAAAGAAGGCATGGCAAAGAAACTCCTGCGTCTGTCTCTGAAACTCTCTATCTACGATTTTCTTTTGGCTTGAGTCATCTCTCTGTTCTTCCCATCTTCCTTTTTTGTGTTAATATAGGGCTTTGTTCCAATACCTAGTGTGCTGCCTCACTGTCTGCTGCCTACATAGACAGATGTCTTCTATGAAAGCAGCATCCTAACTGTCATGGAAACTTAAAGTGACTGATTTGGAAAACTCTTCATAGGCAGCCACTCTGCTTGGGAGACTCGATTCAACTTCAATAGAGTTTTGGCTTTAGCATGATAATCATGAGAATAAGCTAATGAAACAATACTCTATTGTTTTTACTGTTGTTTTAACTATTTAATTAACTATAAATGAACTATTAATATCAGTAATTTCAAGATCAAATTATCAATAAATTTCACAATATTATATATATATATATATATATATAATATATATATATATATATTATGTTTTGTGTGTGTGTGTGTGTGTGTAAGAAATTAGAAATAATGTAAAAAAAAAAAATGGTAATGCACCTTTACCTTCAATGTACACCTCGGGTGTGCATTATTTCCGAATAATTTAACGGCCCGGAGTCAATTATTCCACTTATACTATGGTTACCACACCTTAAGACACTGTTCAGATATTGCATTTCAAGACATTTGTCAGGTTTTTGCCCTTAAAACACTCTTGTGTGTGGGACTAATTTTTTATGCATCTCATCCCAAGTCTCCGTTGCTAATTCCAAAACATAATTTTAGAGCTAGTAATGGCGACTTGAGCCATTGATAGCAGACTAATACAGTTATTGACGCAGTTATGAGAGAGAGAGAAAGCGTGTGAATTAGCCTACCTGAGTTTGTGCGTCTCTCAATAACAGTGTTCGGCAGCCGTCTCTACTAAAAACAAAACCGTAAGTTTATCTACATCAAGAACCGCACAGTTATTACCATGCTGGTGAGAAGTCATGTAGCTTTTAAGTTGCTAAACTATTTTACAGATTAATCAATCAGAGCAGCACTGACAAAACGTTTCTGTGCAAGTGTGTGTCCGTGTATGTGTGTGTGTTTGAGTGAGAGAGAGAAAGTGGGAGAAAGAGAGTATGACCTTTCCGGATATAATAAATCATATTTTGTGGCAAAAACCATGACTATAATTTGTCATTTTTATCCTATTGTTTACTATATTTATTTGCTTGGTTGGTGTCGTTGTGGGTTGTGTTTCTTTTGCGGTTGTAGGCTGTAAGGCCTATTGAAATAACTGAAATCATTTAGCGAATTGATATGGAACTGTAATGCAGTCAAGACCTGCCTAGAACTACTTTAGCCGTCCGTTTCCCTGAAAATAGTTGCACACCTTAGAACGTTGGTCAACCAATCAGATTCGAGCATTCAACAGTAGGATTACAGGTGCTGGTCATATAATTAGAATATCATCAAAAAGTTGATTTATTTCACTAATTCCATTCAAAAAAGTGAAACTTGTATATTCATTCATTACATACAGACTGATACATTTCAAATGTTTATTTCTTTTAATTTTGATTATTATAACTGACAACTAAGGAAAATCCCAAATTCAGTATCTCAGAAAATTAGAATATTACTTAAGACCAATACAAAGAAAGGATTTTTAGAAATTTTGGCCAACTGAAAAGTATGAACATGAAAAGTATGAGCATGTACAGCACTCAATACTTAGTTGGGGCTCCTTTTGCCTGAATTACTGCAGCAATGCGGCGTAGCTTGGAGTCGATCAGTCTGTGGCACTGCTCAGGTGTTATGAGAGCCCAGGTTGCACTGATAGTGGCCTTCAGCTCTTCTCCATTGTTGGGTCTGGCATATCGCATCTTCCTCTTCACAATACCCCATAGATTTTCTATGGGGTTAAGGTCAGGCGAGTTTGCTGGCCAATTAAGAACAGGGATACCATGGTCCTTAAACCAGGTACTGGTAGCTTTGGCACTGTGTGCAGGTGCCAAGTCCTGTTGGAAAATGAAATCTGTGGACTGTGGAGACTTTACACTGGACCTGAAGCAACGTGGATTGTGTGCCTCTCCTCTCTTCCTCCAGACTCTGGGACCCTGATTTCCAAAGGAAATGCAATCAGAGAACATAAATTGGACCACTCAGCAGCAGTCCAGTCCTTTTTGTCTTTAGCCCAGGTGAGACACTTCTGACGCTGTCTGTTTTTCAAGACTGGCTTGACACAAGGAATGCGACAGCTGAAACCCATGTCTTGCATATGTCTGTGCGTAGTGGTTCTTGAAGCACTGACTCCAGCTGCAGTCCACTCTTTGTGAATCTCCCCCACATTTTTTGAATGGGTTTTGTTTCACAATCCTCTCCAGGGTGCGGTTATCCCTATTGCTTGTACACTTTTTTCTACCCCATCTTTTCCTTCCCTTCGCCTCTCTATTAATGTGCTTGGACACAGAGCTCTGTAAACAGCCAGCCTCTTTTGCAATGATCTTTTGTGTTTTGCCCTCCTTATGCAAGGTGTCAATGGTTGTCTTTTGGACAACTGTCAAGTCAGCAGTCTTCCCCATGATTGTGTAGTCTACAGAACTAGACTGAGAGACCATTTAAAGGCCTTTGCAGGTGTTTTGAGTTAATTAGCTGATTAGAGTGTGGCACCAGGTGTCTTCAATATTGAACCTTTTCACAATATTCTAATTTTCTGAGATACTGAATTTGGGATTTTCCTTAGTTGTCAATTATAATCATCAAAATTAAAAGAAATAAACATTTGAAATATATCAGTCTGTGTGTAATAAATGAATATAATATACAAGTTTCACTTTTTGAATGGAATTAGTGAAATCATTTTTGATGATATTCTAATTATATGACCAGCACCATATATATTTATATTATATATTATATTTATATATATATTATATTATATTATATTATATATAACTCAAGTGTTCTTGAGTGGGGAGTGCCTTATGATGCCTTAAAGGGATTCACACAAAAATGAAAATTCTGTCATCATTTACTCATCATTAAGTTGGTCCAGAACCTGAATGAGATTCTTACTTCTGATGAACACAAAAGAAGATATTTTAAAGAATGTTAGTAATCAAACAGTTAATGGTAGCCATTGATGTCCATAGTAGGGAAAAAATACGCTGGCTACTGTCAAGTGTCTGGTTATCAACATTCTTACCGAAATATCATATAATTTCTTACCAAAATATCATACCAAATATCATTCTGGTTACCAAAATATCTTCTTTTGTCAAAAAATATCTAAGAAATGAATACACGTTTGGAACAACATGAGGATAAGGAAATAACGGGTGAATTATCCCTTTAACATGCTGGCTATGGAGGCAGCTCACTAGATTTTGGAATAGAGCATCTGTCTGCCTCTCTCTCTCCTACCATCTTTTGTGTGTGTGTGTGTGTGTGTGTGTGTGTGTGTGTGTGTGTGTGTGTGTGTGTGTGTGTGTGTGTGTGTGAATATGTGTGTGTGCGCATGTACGAGAAAGCAGGATTGATTGCCTGTGGCTGACATCCGAACACTACACCTTAAACACGACTGCAGGCTTTTAATCATTGATAGGCTTTTGCTTGAGTCAGGCAGGCTACAGGGCAGCCCCAATCTCACTATAGAAACTGCTGATTCACACTATGCTATTTCCAATCTTATATTTAAGCCTTTATTTTATACATATATGCCACCTGTTTGTGTTTTATGCACGTGAGACAGCAGGAAAGCTTGTTGAGTGCGTACATATGCATGCGCTCCACAGGGACTTGAGCACATTGCGTCTTTGAGAGAGGCATAAAGATAGAGGGACAAAAGAATAGATTTCTTTCACAACTTCTCATTTCTATATAAGAACTGTTGGAAAACAGAATGTATTAGTCCATATACTTGCATGTTTTCTATAACTTTTCATAGAAGAATCTTTGCTGCTGTACTGTCAAGTTCATCCTTCTTATTTTCTCTCCCTATCTATTTTTCAATATTACATTTTGTAAAATTAATAAGTGCATTCTGCATTCTTAAACCCAAAAATGAAAATTCAGTAATTTATTCACCCTCATGTCACATCCTGCAGGCAATATTTGTGTAAGGCAGATTGTAGCACTGTTTTCTGGAGTGCAGTTCACTCCTTCACCAGTTTCCATGTTCTAATTATGCCGTGTGAATGTGAAACTTTGAATACGGTAGAGCTCTGTGGTTCCTTATTTTCGGCGAACTGTCCAGCTGTCGGTATAATTATCCTCATAACTTACATTCTGACCCTTTTGTTCTCTATTTAACTAGCTTTTACTATTTTTATTTTTTACACACTGATTATTAAACTGAGTTGCATGGCAAGAGTGTGAACTGGCTGCTTGTTGTATGCTAGTCTCAGTTTCAGGCCAATGAACCATCGACTGACCATCTGGTCGTGTCAAAAACACAATGCTCCAATCTGATTGGCTGTAGTGTAGACTCAATTTCTGGGAGTCGGGGTACAAATATTTCAGATCAGTTCACAGGGAAATAGCAGCTGTAGAGAAATATACTGTATTTTGTTTATAGCATCATAAAACGGTATGTTCATGTATCACAGATTTGTTAGAATTACACTTTTGAACACATGTATATTAGCAGCATCTCTCAGAATTATTCATGGGACAGGTGCTTTTTCAGAGATTTAGAAGAATTGGTTGCAAATATAAATTTGAATGATCCAAAAGTACAAGGAATTTTCATGTGTTGCAAGGATATTTTTTTAACGGAATATGTATTATTCATTTATAATATATTTTCATTGAACAATTTATTCAGATGTAACAAATAATAATAACAATAATAATAACAATAATAATAATAGTTATTATTATTATTAATTATTGCTTGTACCCTAAAAAGGAAAAGTGGTTTGGAGAATGGATGGATAGATGGATTATTATTATAATTTATTTATTTAGCATTTTTTAATGGGATATATATTATTATTTAGGATGCATTTTCAATAAACAATTATTTTATTGAGAAATAACAAATTATTATTATTATTATTATATTGTCATAAACAATTAAAATAAATAGTATCCACTTGTCCATATGTCTTAGAAATAATGATAATAATAATTATTATTATTAATACTGGGAACCTAAAGAGGAAAAGTTGTTTTTAGAATGGATGGATGGATTATTATTATATATAATCTATTTATTTAGTATTTTTAATGGGATATGTATTATTAATTTAGGATATATTTTCATTAAATAATCAGTTAATGAGATAATAAATAATTGTTATTATCATTATTATTATATTAGTCACAAATAAACAATTAAAACAAACCACATGTCCATATGTTTTAGAAATAACAACAACAATAATAATTATTATTATTAATGGGACAAATTAATTTAATTATTCATTTAAGTGGAATGCTTCAAAAGTGAATGCTTAAAAGTAAATTTGAAACAAGATTTTTGAGGATGTCTGTAATATATATTATATTGTAAAATTAGAAACTACAGATAAAATTATTTTTTGATTTTTGATTTTTTGAAAATACAATTTTTTGTAATTTTTGATTGTATGTATTTGTTTGCATAATTGTGTGTTGCCCTGTCCATTACTAAGCTTTTTTGAATTTGATACTATTTTAACTTTATAATAGTGAAATAGAGGACTGCAGATGGTCTCAGTACCTCCAGTTTCTTTTTCACATGATTCAAAACTGTGCCGAGAAATTTGTTTCTGTCCTGAAATGTGTTTCACCGTAAGCACCACGGACAGCTCCAGAGCACACTGTGTGCTCATCGCTCTGAAAGTTCAGCACTGCCTCTAATGCTGCTGATATCCACCGCTGCAGCTGCAACCAACACAATGCAGCCTCTCACAGACTACAAGGTCTACAGTGTGTCTAAATGCGAGAAACCGCTTCAGTCGAGTTCTTGCCAGGTTGTTTTGCCTTCCGATCAACTTTGCATGTGTAATGTGTGCTCTGTGGAGTTATTTGCGTATGTTTTCATGCAAGGTCTGGACAGCGACCACTTTTTCATCTGCACTGGGTTTTTTACTTTCCTCTGTCTCTTATCTTATCCTGGTCCATCTCTCTCTCTCTCTCTTCTCTCTGGAGATTAGGGAATAAAACAGCACAGATTCCCCCCACTCTCTCATGCTCCCTCCCCCACTGATAGGATCTCTGGAGGATGGAGTGGATTAATGACCTCGCTGGAGAGGGCCAGATCTCTCCAAATCACCCCACAGTGCAGCACACCCTGCTCATCATCACTGTGTGTGTGTGTGTGTTTTACAGTAGCACATATGCTTATTTCCACTCAACCCATCACTAGTCGCACTGTGCTGCATTTAATTCAACCCACTGAAAGACAGACCTGTTCAGCCATGAATTCACACTGATCTGAGAGCTACACAGAGACGTCCTTGTCTTCCTTGTTAATTATATACACCAGTCTCCTGCTGTGTATTTGTTTCTCTCTGCAGCAGTTTCCTCTCTTCCTGTGACAATATTTAACAGACCTCCAGTTCTCCCAGTGGAGAGCGTGTCCCCCTCCCTCCGCTCAGACTGCAGGCTTCAGCAGGCCCATATACCACTGTGAAAGGAAACATATGGACAGAAAACACACTACACAATCACAGGCTTCATATGAGCGGAAACAGAATATCACAGTGACTTGGGGCGGCATCAGCTTATGCCTAAAGTATACTTCGGCCATCCGCGCATTTCAAGTTGTATAAATTAGCATTAGTTATTTGTAGGGGTGCAACGGATCTCAGTTGATCCGTACGGATCAGACCCCACTGTCCAATAAGTTTAACAATCATAGAGTGAAAGTTTATCATTTGCACATGTTTTCTTCTTGACAGTTTACACATTCAAGCGATTTTAAACCTTTTGAGCGAAAGAAGAGGCGAAATAGAACTCAATCACTAAATTGCTTCCTCTTTCGCGTCACCTTGCGCTTGAACCAAGGCTGTAACCATCTCTTATAAATAAAGCAAATTCTAGGTCTAATTTTAGTTGTTGGAAATAATAATTTTTAATAAACCATTTTTAACTGTATGCAAATAATATTTGCATTAATTTGAATTAAAATGTGCAAACGTACTTTTATTCGTATGGCTATGTTGAAAATGTAAAACGTTTCTTGTCTTGTCAGACTCAGTTAATTACATGAATCACGTAGTCTAAATGCATATTTTCAATTCAAAATGGCCATATTTGAGAAAAAAGTAATTTGCATCATTGGATGTTACTGTCGGTCTTTTAACATGTTGGTCTTTTAACAAACAATATTTGCTATTTACATCTTACCTGACTCTCATTTAACGTTAAACTGACGCTTTGCTTGTCCCCCTCAATGTCTATGGTGGATACATCCCTGGCTTGAACAGACACATACACACAAAATTTTGTTAAAATACCTGTCTCGGTGTAACGGACGTAGGCCGGTAAGAGCTCTGTGTGTAAACCTCACTCCTCTGATCTCAAGAGGAGCTTGAGAAGGCTGATGCTAGAGCTCCCGGCTCCCATGCCAATGGAACCGTGTTCGAGTCCCGCTTAGAGCAGGCGGTTCAGTAGGGGTTACATTGGTGCCGTGACCCGGATGGGAGTGAGGTTTAGAGGAGGTGTAACGACGTAGGCTGGTAAGAGTTGTGCGTGTAAACCTCACTCCCCTGATCTCAAGAGGCGCTTGAGAAGAAGCACGACTGATGCAAGAGGCTGTGGTCTTTAGCCTCCTTGTTAGAGCGCCCGACTCCCATGCCGACGTACCCGGCTTCGAGTCCTGCTTAGAGCAGACGGTTCAAACAGGAAGGGTTACATTGGTGCCGTGACCCAGATGGGAGTGAGGTTTAGGGTGGTGAGCGTATCGGACGTAGGTCGGTAAGAGCTGTGCTTGTAAACCTCACTTCCCTAATCTCAAGAGGCGCTTGAGAAGAAGCATGACTGATGCTAGAGGCTGCGTTCTTAGCCTCCTTCTTAGAGTGCCCGACTCCTATGCCGGCGTTCGAGTCCCGCTTAAAGCATCTTTACACAGCCGATTTATGGCTGTTCTGAAGCGGGTCTGTACCTGTTAAGAATTTAGTGTAAAGACGCAATGCCGTGTTAAAGAAGACCTAAAATACGCCGGGTCTGACCCACCTCAGCCCCTAGTATCAAAGGCGAGTCTGATACTGTTCTGGTTCAGTGTAAATGAACGTGAAGTATAGCCGCTCTAAACTACGTCATTGCCATGACAACCAAAAGCATTCCAGTCAGCTCAGGCGGCGCGAGATTCAAGAAGCAGGAGACGAAACATATAACGTAGGGCAAATAATAAAAATAATGTCTTCCAACAAGGGGCATTGAAGTAAAAGAGTCCTGTACTCACATCATGAAGCAAACCACCAAAATAACAGCAGAGAATTGTCGTGTGTCATCAGTTGGCTTTCAGCGTTTGTAATCTTCCTATGAAGAGACTGTCAGATCAACGCGCTGCTACATTTCTCTCAGATAAGGTAACGTTAAATGCTTAACACAATCGGCGTCACTTTGATTGTGTACTGTTATATTTATATTCCAAAAATCATCTCGAGGACGATATTTCACCCACACACGACGGTCTGGTGATCTGCTGCTGCCTGATACAAGCAAATGCTAGCATCATTTGTTGTTTCTGTCTCTTTAAAAAAAAAAAAAATGTTCGACCTCTTTTAATCCTGTTGTGAACTACCCGGTGTAATAATGAATCATTTCTTGTTGCATCGTTCCAACTGTAACAATTTTTATTATGACAAACATCAAAGCGTGAGATATAGCACGCAGTTTACTACTTTAAATTTTCGTATTTTTATATTTCGAGTTATATTTCATTGTTTATTATTTAATTATTTTTAAATTAATTTTGTTAAAACTGTTAGTTTTGAAATACTTATGTTCAAAGCATTGTTTCCCGCGATTTTAATTCCTGTGTAAATGCATTTATGCCGCTTCAGAGGAGCATTAAACAGTCTGTGTAAATGCACATTTTTGTGATTTTATGCCACTTCAGAGCTGGTTTCTGTGCCACTTTTTCTGTGTAAAGATGCCTTTAGAGCAGGCGGTTCAAACAGTAGGGCTACATTGGTGCCGTGACCCGGATGGGAGTGAGGTTTAGAGGAGTGTAACGGACGTAGGCTGGTAAGAGTTGTGCGTGTAAACCTCACTCCCCTGATCTCAAGAGGCGCTTGAGAAGAAGCACGACTGATGCAAGAGGCTGTGGTCTTTAGCCTCCTTGTTAGAGCGCCCGACTCCCATGCCGACGTACCCGGGTTCGAGTCCCGCTTAGAGCAGGCGGTTTCAAACAGGGGTTACATTGGTGCCGTGACCCAGATGGGAGTGAGGTTTAGGTTTAGGGGGGTGAGCGTATCGGACGTAGGCCGGTAAGAGCTGTGCTTGTAAACCTCACTCCCCTAATCTCAAGAGGCGCTTGAGAAGAAGCACAACTGATGCTAGAGGCTGCGTTCTTAGCCTCCTTCTTAGAGTGCCCGACTCCCATGCCAGCGGTTCGAGTCTCGCTTAGAGCAGGCGGTTCGAACAGGAGGGGTTACATCTGCAAGTATTCTCGTAAAAACAGTCGGTTATGTCTTATGTGAACGTAAACAGTTGAGAAAGAAATCAGATGTGTATCATTCGGTCTTAAAGTAACAGCAATCTATAAATACCTGTTGCTAAGTTATTAATGTAAATCAAACAAAAATACACAGCTTTAACAAAGATGAATTAATGTATATTTAATTTATACAGTGAACTCTATAGTGTTACATTTCTGTACCTGAATACTACTGATAGACCTTACTTTATTTGTAACTTTGTTATGTTGTATTTATCTATGCTTGTAATTTGTGTATTTGTTCTTATATAATTATTAAAAGCTAGATTTTTGCTGGGGTATTGAAAAGTGGGCTTTAAAGTAGTACTTAAAGTGGGCTTTAAGTAATAAATGAAAAGCATAGTTACATTAACCCCCCAATTTCTTTTTTTGCTGATCTGAAAAATGATCCGATCCATGACTCAAAAATTGTAATATGACCCGAACCGTGAGTTTAGTGATCCATTGCACCACTAGTTATTTGTATTTTAAACAAACATGAAATAAAGATGAACAATTGTATATAACCTAGATTAATAAATGCTGTAAAATTCATTGTTAGTCCATGATACCTAATGCAGTAATTAATAATAACATATTTCGTAATTTATTTCTTTTCACTTAAATGTTTGCGCTTTTCTCTTCTCTTTGCAGCCAAAAAAGCAGCTGATGGTTCTGTCATCCCGAACGGCTACTGTGACTTCTGTCTAGGAGGCTCTAAGAAAACAGGCTGTCCTGAAGATCTAATTTCCTGTGCGGACTGCGGCCGATCAGGTGCGACCTAACCCGTGTAAGCTCAGCTCGGAAATGGGATTTATTAATTTTCTCAACATATTACCTTCTTTTCTGTTCTTGCAGGTCATCCGTCGTGCCTGCAGTTCACCGTCAACATGACGGCGGCAGTGAGGACCTACCGCTGGCAGTGCATCGAGTGCAAATCGTGCAGCCTGTGTGGTACATCAGAGAACGATGTAAGTCAACTGAACGAAGCAACTTTCTTTTCCAGTGCAATCTTTGTTGTGTTTGCGAACTGTTTAATCCAAGCCCCCAGCACTGTTGTTTGGGGACATGTGCATACAAGGATCAACTTGCATTATTTTTACAGGATCAGCTTTTATTCTGTGATGATTGTGACAGAGGGTATCATATGTATTGTCTAAGCCCCCCTATGTCGGAGCCTCCGGAGGGTATGTACTATGTGTTTTACATTTAGGTGTTTTAAGTGCACTGAAAACAAACAAAAAACAAACACAAAAAAATCATATTCTTAATCAGTATTTTTGTATTATTTTGAGTAAAAATCCTTAAACTATCCCTTAAAGGGATAGTTCACCCAAAAATCAAAATTATCCCATAATTTACTCTCTCTCAAGCCATCCTAGGTGTATATGATCTTCTTTCAGTCAAACACAATCAGAGTTATATTAAAAAATATCCTGGCTCTTCCAAGCTTTATAATGATGGTGAATGGGGTCCGACATTTTGAAGCCCAAAAAAGTGCAACCATCCATCATAAAAGTAATCCATACGGCTCCAGGGGTTTAATAAAGGCCTTCTGAAGCAAAGCAATTGGTTTTTGTAAGAAAAATATCCATATTTAAAACTTTCTAAACTAAAATAACTAGTTTCTGGCAGGTGGGTTACGCAAATCGACTTAAAAAAGTAACTTAAGAAGCAATGTATGATGCAGGATGTAGGAGTATCGTAAGCTTAGACGCCTCTCGTGGTTTAAACAAATATGGCTGGGCAACAGACTCAACAGACTCCTTCTCTTATATCGAAATCCTCTGACATTCTCTTTAAAAATTCTCATTTTAGACTTCTAATTCGTGACCGGTGTTTTGTTTTGTTTTGCTCTATCCTCTGCTCTTCCGCGATTTGCGTAGGCCGTCTGCCGGAAGCTATTTTAGTTTAAAAAGATTTAAATATGGATATTTTTCTTACAAAAACCCATTGCTTCACTTCAGAAGGCCTTTATTAACCCCTGGAGCCGTGTGGATTATTTTTATGATTGGTGGATGCACTTTTTTGGGCTTCAAAATCTCAGGCCCCACTACCATTATAAAGCTTGGAACAGCCAGGATTTTATAATATAACTCTGATTGTGTTTGTCTGAAAGAAGAAGTGATATACCTAGGATGGCTTGAGGGTAAATAAATCATGGGATAATTTTCATTTTTGGGTGAACTATCCCTTTAAAGTAAAACACAGGTTGTTATTGAAAACATTTATATCCTTCAGTATATATAGTGTTTCCTGAGTAAAGAAAATGGTGTACTTATTCAAAGAACCAGTTCTTTATTTACCCTTGCAAACAAGCAGAAATGGTCCAAAATATGTGTGGCACTTCATTCACGATATGATATCGTTATGAGGTTTGACTGAGTGTTTGAGGATCCAATGAAATTACGAGGTTTAGTCACAAAATACTTTTCTTTGGTTAAATATTTACAAAACCCACTGACAGAAGTAAAGGGTGACCAATAGTAATGATTTATAAAAAAAATTCAAATGATGAAATACAGAGATATCTTAAGGCTTCTGCCTGAGAGCGACGATATATTCTCTGAAAAAATACTGATAAACAGTGCATTTTTGCAGTGTACAAGACCTGCTACTTAAAAGTGCTATTTCTAACTTTGGCCAAATATTCCACGCTTCAGTTTTATACAACATTTGTGTCTCTTTTTTTGCAGGGAGCTGGAGTTGCCATCTGTGTCTGCGCCAGCTAAAGGAAAAAGCGTCCGCCTACATCACACTAACCTAATCTCCGTGCCCTACTTCACCCTAGCAGTCTCATCCTACTCTATCCCATCATCACAGATCCAAAGAGACTCCCCCAACATCCACCAGAAGAGAACATGTTTCATCTGCCCATTGCCTGTGTGGTGACTGCAAGGAAAACGTAGGGTGCGACTAACATTTTTGTAAGTCAGTTGGGACTCAAGCAGACCTTTCCTCGTCAGTCCCTCCAAAGAGTTCTTTCCTTCAATGATCAGAGAGGTCTTCTTCTTGTCTGACTCCATCTTATGGTGGCTAGACAAGTAGTGCCAAACGGTTTGTCGCTGAGGAGACATTTTGCACGAATCTGAGGGGGGCGTTTCAGTGGGAGGAGTCTCTGTGACATCATTAGAAGACGCACCAACTGCAGATGAGACGAGTGCCACTTGATCTCACAGCAGCTTTTGATTTGTTTAGCTCTGGTGAGAGATGGTATCAACGTGCCATTGATTTTTTTTGCGGTATATTCTTCAGGAGCAGACACCAGCACGTAATGAGATCATGTTTAGTCATTAAATTTGGCCTTATTCTAGCTGTAATTAGACTTCTGTTGTAGAGATGAATGAATTCTTCAATAATTAATATCCCTTGAGGATACAACTTTTGGTTCTTGCAACACATTACACTCGATTTTTTAAAAAAAGGTGATATATCATGAACATAGTCTGTGTTAAAAGGAATATTCCAGGTTCAATATGAGCACTTGTAGAATAATGTTGATAACCACACTTTTCTTAAAAAAATAAAAAAATAAAACATAAAACGCCAAAAAATCTGGGTTACAGTGAGGTAGAGGTCAATCCACGGTACCCAACACAAAGATACTACCGCAAAATGTAGTATCTAAATGTAATAGTTACTCACATGTATTTGATATTCTATTGTGAAACAATAGCAAATTCCTTTTTGCCTGCTGTGACAAATGCCAACATAACACTTGCACCTGAGATCTGAAGCAGAAAATTGGTGGGAATTGGAAAAATTGCCTATGACACCAGACTAAGACTGAAAAATCTGTCTGGACCTCCTCCTGTGGAAAACGTGAAAGTTGCTGCCGTGAGAAGGACAAAATAACTAACTTTTTTAATTTCTAAATTAACGTTTTTTTTCTCGCAGGAGCTGGATTGAAAAATCCATCCCCCACAAACCTCTACAGTTAGGCACATACATTGGAAATGAAAGGTGCCAATCCACAAAAACACTAAAATACTCATTATTTCAAAAGTTTATAAAACAATATGAGTGTTAAAGGGATAGTTCACCCAAAATTAAAATTCTGTCATCACTTTGACGCTTCAACAAGTTCATAAAGAGATCGTAAAATTAATCCATAGGGGCTTTCGCACCGGAGGAACCTTTCATAGTTCCTAGAACTATTGGCTAAAGTACCTGGATTTTGCCGTATTCGCACCACAGGAACTAGGAACGATTTTAGTTCTAGGAACTCCGTTTAGTAGAACGAAATTAGCTCCTACTTCAGAGTAGGGTCTAAACCAGCTCTATAGGAACTGTCAGTGACGTGAGTGTACATTGATTGGTCAAACACATGTCGAACACCAGCACCCGCCATTTTTAAAAAATTTTGTCTCCTAGCCCCACTTTTTGCTCTTTCAGTCGCGTAAATTATGCGTTTACATTCCATCTCCGTTATCACGAAACCCACGACACACAACAAACACAGCTCCAATCACGGCATCCTCCATCCACCGGTTTTTAGCGTTCATAAATGTTGCCCTTAAAGACGCCACTGTCGGCCGCTTCAGAGTTCCTATTACCGGTGCGAATGCAGCCAGGAACATGGCCCGGGGGAGAAATTAGTTCTCGGGGAACTATCCTAGTGGTTAGTTCCTATAACGGAGTTCTGGTGTGAAAGCCCTTCATGTGAATTGAGCAGTTTAGTCCAAATTTTCTAAAGAGACTCGATCTCTTTTTATAATGAACAGATTGAATTTAGGCTTTTATTCACATATAAACACTCATCAACTCACACATCAGCATGCTTGCTTGACATGTGAGAACCAATGTGGTTCATTTTCGTGTTTCGCAGTACGTTTGAGCTTCCGCAAGAGGTTTGTTCAAGCAGGTTCAGCTGAGCTTCTGTATATGTTCGCTGATCAATGTTTATATGTGAATAAAATCCTAAATTCAATCTGTTCATCATACAAAGCGATTGTGTCTCTTCAGAAAATTTGGACTAAACTGCTTAATTCATATGGATTAGTTTTACGATCTCTTCATGAACTTTTTGAAGTGTCATAGTTGCATGGATTGTCTATAGAGGAACAGAAATCTCTCAGATTTCATCAAAAAGATCTTCCTTTCTGTTCCGAAAATGAATGAAAGTCTTACGGGTTTAAAACAACATGACACCCTCATGTAATTAACAGAATTTTCTTCTTTTTTTTTTTGGCGAACTATCCCTTTAACATGATTTTAGTGTGGAAAAAAAAATCACTTACTGACCTTTTCTGTGTAAAGTTGTCCAATTTAGTAACTTGTTGCCCTGACAATGTTATGCTTAAAACCATAAAACAACTATAAAAGTTGTGTGAACAACACAAGCTTTTACAGAAAGTTAAGTAGTGCTTTTATAAAATTATAAAAATCTAATTTTAAATCCTCCAAAAATGGGCTCTATTCACTTCCATTCTATGTGCCGCACCATTACCGCAATTTTTGTTTTTCAAGTGTCAAATAGATTTTTTTTTTTTTTTTGGTAATCAACATTATACCACAAATGCTGCTGATTTACTTAACTTGTATTGAATCTGGAAAATTCTGGAATATCAAGTCAGTTTTTGCCCAATAGAAAAGTCGTAATGCTGCAAACAATTTCCATGCATAGATAGATCCCTTTATTAAGAAGGTCCGAGGTGCATGTCTATAAACCAGAGTCAAACTTACTCTGTGTGAAAAAAAAAGAAAAGAAAGAAAAGTAGATTTCAAAAATCAGCTGATTAATACCGTACTTCCAACACGATCCCCACCTCCTCTTCCTGTTCTGAACAAGCCAACATAAAATTCCCTCTCAGCCAGGGTGCGTTTATAAGAGTGTATATTTATCGGGCAACGTCTGTCCTTGTTTTAAAAACAGGGCGTTAAACGTTCGATTGTTCTCTTTTTTTAACGATGACTTGCTTGCATGTTGTAATAGTATCGTTTTTAAATAATTTAAGGACAAAAAACGAAGAAAGCACACTTATTCTGCAATAATGTTTTTGTGTTTGTGACCCTCTCTGGGGAAGTTGCGTCGGTATGTATGTGCGCTTTAAAACTCTTGTGGAACTTTTAAAACCGTAAACGACAGAATGCTATTGTGGGCGGAGACTACAGTGGGTGGGGTGTTTAAAAAAAGGGGAGGAGTTTGTGAAATTCTGACGTTTTCAGGTGCCACCGCAAATTCTCCATTTTGATTTCCTGGACAAACTGAAGACCAGCTTTGGAGACTTCTTTCCCCCCCCCCAAGTCTCTTTGGAGGGGCATTTTTCCTTTTTTGTGACAAGAAAATTGTGCGCCTCTTTTGTAGAATGAGCTCTTTATTATCTGTAAGTCTGCTTTGTGTTCTGAGACTTGCTACTGCAGCCTGCTTAAAAGAAGAAAAAATGTCAAGCTAAATCCAGAGGAGTGTTATGGGGACGGCAGCATGTGTGCGTGTGTGCGATTGTGCTGAGGTGACTGTTTTAAACCCAAAGTCCCCTCTTATCCGTGGCCTAACTGAAAAGACTGCCTGCCATTTTCTCTACACCGAGTCCTTGAGCTTTAAGTTGCGAGACGTTTGCTGTAAATAGATAAGTGCTCTGTCTTTCCAGAATCGGTCCATGTTATAGACTCAAGTGAAATGTTTTATGTGCTGTAATTCATCAAAATGTGAAAACAGCCTTTTCTACGCTGTCAGTGAAATATTAATCCATGTTATTGGGTTATTTCTATTTTTGTATAATTTTCCAATTTATGGTTTTAATGAGCACTACACCACTGTTAACTCTGACGCCATATATGTAAATCTTTTCAATTCTTTTTAAAAGAGCTGTAGAAATGTTTAGTCTTCAGTAGAAATAGTATTGATTTCACATTTTGATATATCAACTTCTCTGTTCAGCCAACCCCCTTGTTGTTCTTTTTTATGACTATTTTGCACAGTCTGTGTGATTTTTTGGATGAGGGCACTATTAAAACGTTTTAATTGAAGCAATTACACACCAGAGACAAAATTATAGACACATTTTACATGTTCTGATATCGATAACACACAATAATTACACATAAAATGTGTTGATTCTTCCCTCTCAGTTCCTGAAGCCAAAACACTGTGGCTTTGTGGTGTTTTCAAAACATTATTTGTTTGAGCGGCCCGGCATAGCAACACTGGCTCAGCCAATAGCACGAGTTTGGAGGTGGAGCTGTCTGTTTGTGTGACCAATGGCAGATTGAAGGGCTGCTAGGAGTGTTTTAAAAACCTTTTTATAATGTTTGCAGACTCAATTCACATTTTAAACAGTATTAAGAGGGAAAAATATATACTGATTTGTCTGCCTTGGTGAGATTTTTGGTTAGAAACTAACCTTCATGTGCTGTAGTGTTTTCTAGAACTACAAACGATTGTCAAGCTGTTTCTCATGTCCCCCAAAGTTTAAAAAGAGGGGCTGTGGTTGGTTTGTATGAAGATATTTTGTTAGCTCACAGGCCTTTATTGACGAGGGGCGGAGTCATAATGATGTGATTGTATTCTTAGTAATGTGAGAGTATGAGTGGCATTATGTGGAGGGTTAATGGGTTTCACAAGGCTTAACCAGATTGTTAAAATGGTGAGCAACTACATTTCAGCGCGGACCACTGTGTCCTCAGTCCTGCTTCGGTTGAGATCTGTGCTCTATTTGTCTTTAATCTGTCTCGCTGATTTCACAGGGTCTTCTCTACCTGTATATTGTCGTGCTGTGATTTTCGCTTGCAGTTTTTTTTTTATTCCCCCACAAACACACAGTTAAAAAAATAGTCTTGTGCGAGAGGATGATGCGTGAGTGTTTTCCTTTCTTGTAACTGTCCATAGAAAAATAAAACAGACATATGGAGAAAAGAAGCGTGTTCTGACTCAGGACTGAGTTGTACATTTGTTTTCATTGAACTTGAAATGGGTGCTCCTCATGGAACTGAGCATCTCTGATGACTGCTGCTCAGTGATCCATTTTAAAGAATGTCCTTTCTTTTATTTCTGTCCATTTTGACAAGCAGGAAATAAAAAAAAAATTGTACCATTATCTGATTTTGTCTTCTGTGATGTTTCCAGCGAAGCAACACTGAAAAACAGAATTTAAAGTTGGCATGAAACAGATGTTATGAGTCTTTTGTTCCCAGTTCATACACTATAAAAAATGCTGGGTTGTTTCAACCCAAATTTGGGTCAAATATGGACAAACCCAACCATTGGGTTAAATTAGTGTATAGTTTTCATGTGACGTCACACCCTTACAGGAACGCCCATCTGGAGGGCAAAACAAGGCTTTCCTCCATTGCCCGCTAGTCATTTTTACCATGTTTGTGCTAATGTAATAATGTCGTAAGACAGTGATGATAAAAGACCAAATTCAATATACAGCTTATTGATGAAGCATACTATGTACAGGCAAGCAGATGAACCCAGAATATAAACGCAACACACAGTTTCTCATTAAGCACCATTATAAAGAAAAGCTTAAAGGGTTAGTTCACCCAAAAAGAAAATTCTGTCATTAATTACTCACCCTCATGTCGTTCTACACCCGTAAGACCTTCGTTCATCTTCAGAACACAAATTAAGATATTTTTCATAAAATCTGATGGCTCAGCGAGGCCTCCATTGACAGCAAGATAATTAACACTTTCAGATGCCCAGAAAGCTACTAAGACATATTTAAAACAGTTCATGTGACTACAGTGGTTCAACCTTAATGTTATGAAGCAACGAGAATACTTTTTGTGCACCAAAAAAACTAAATAACGACTTTATTCAACAATATTTAGTGATTTCAAAACACTGCTATATGAGCTTTACGAATCTTTTGTTTTGAATCAGTGGTTTGGAGCGTGTATCAAACTGCCAAAGTTACGCCCTCCAGTGGTGAACCATTGAAATTTCGAAACACTTATGACATAACAAAGCCTTGTTTACTGAAATCATGTGATTTGCACACTCCGAACCACCGATTTGAAACAAAAGTTTTGTAAAGCTTCATGAAGCAGTGTTTTGAAATTGCTCATCTCTAAATAATGTTGAATAAGTCGTTATTTTTTTTTTTGGTGCACAAAAAGTATTCTCATCACTTCATAACATTAAGTTTTAACCACTGTAGTCACATGAACTGTTTTAATTATGTCTTTAGTAGCGTTCTGGGCATTGAAAGTGTAAATTAACTTGCTGTCAATGGAGGCCTCACTGAGCCATCGGATTTTATCAAAAATATCTTAATTTGTGTTCTGAAGATGAACGAAGGTCTTACGGATGTGGAACGACATGAGGGTGAATAATTGATGACAGGATTTTCATTTTTGGGTGAAATAACCCTTTAAAGGGATAGTTCATGCAAAAATGAAAATTATCCCATGATTACTCACCCTCAAGCCATCCTAGGTGTATATGACTCTTCTTTCAGACGAACACAATATGGTTGCATCAGTTTGCTTCAGAAGGCCATTATTAACCCCCTGGAGCCGTATGGATTACTTTTATGATAGGTGGATGGATGCACTTTTTTTTGGCTTCAAAATCATGAGCGATCACTACCATTATAAAGCTTGGAGGAGCCAGGATATTTTTTAATAGAAGATAGTCATATACACCTAGGATGGCTTGAGGGTGAGTAAATCATGGGATAATTTTCATTTTTGGGAGAACTAACCCTTTAACAATTTAGCATGTTTCATTCATATTTTGGGCTCATCTGCTCACCTGTATATTATTATGCATCTCCAGTAAGGTTTATACTGAATTTGATCTTTTAATATCAGTGTGTTAGCACATTAAGGGACATGAAGTGTTTTTCATATTTAGCATTTTAGAATGTCCCGCTGTTTTTAGTAGTAAGTGGTGCTGTATGTGGAACAAAGTGCCCAAAACTTGCATTTTGTTAACGTTTTTGATTTTCTTCTTCCCAGGTCTCCGTGGCAGTCACATGACTGAAAACATATTTCCGATTGGTGGGGGGGGGGGGGGGGTGTCTTGATTTTGTCCATGGGGGATTGAGTGGATGGGTGTGGTTTGCTATTGGTGCATCTCACGTGATTGACAGGTTTCCCGCCCTCACGCCATTAAACACGTCATCAGAGAAGAGAAAAGACGACAGTGCAAGAGGGAGTGGGAGTTATTTTAATTAAAGATTATGAGGGCAGATTAAAAAAAAAATGTGCATTGAAAAATTATTTATAATACAGGAAATACTGCAATTGTCCCTTTTGATTTCATGGTGACTTTAAATTAATAGAAACGGTGAAAATGGTCATGAAAAACTACATTATGTCTGTCTTGGTGGAAAATACCTTGACTAAAATTATAAGCAGTTGTCTGGGTGAAAAAAGTGTATATATCACTTTTAATATTAAATAACATATCAGTCAATAGATGCTTCCTGCTCTGGTGCAAGGAAACCAACTGCCTGTAACTGTTTGTGAGATAAAATTAGGCTTTTTTTCTCTCTCTCTCCTACAGCTAGAACATTACAGTACATCTTGATAAATGACATGCAATCTAGCAGACGCGCTGTACTGTAAAGCTGTGCTTTTAATTGGAAGAGTGAATTAAAATAAAATATATTTGCACTTTTGCTTTCCTGTTTTGGAGAAACACAATTAACTAACTAACCACTAAACAGTCTATTTGCGACACAGTTTTTATTATATTTTAATTATTTATTTTAGCACTGTATAGTCTTGATCCACACACAAAAATCTCATTTTCTTTTCTTAACACAATCTGAATTCCAGTATGTCTGTCCAAACCACAAAAATTTAAACCTGTTTGCACTAAGATCAGAATTCTGGCCATAACATTCAGTTCTAAATAAAAAAAAAAATGTCTGTGCGTTCTGCTGCATTATTTGTGCATATGTGTTTGAGTTTGTGTGTGCATGTGTGTGTGTTGGGTGATTGGAGACTCCAAGCCAATTACCACATCCACCAGACAGCCTCAGACTGCCTGAGCCTTCCTTCCAATAAGAGCACGGCTGCAAAGAGATGGGGCCTGAGGTGGTTGCCATGGCAACTCAGGGGCTGCTTGCATGGCGGATGATGCTGGGGTGATGGATTACAGTAATGGGATGGGGTGTGCAGGAAGGGAGGGGTGAGTGGAGAGAACTCATGCATAAATATATTGGAAATGTATGAATAAATCTGAAATGCATAGACTTAAAGGACACAGAGGAGGAGAGTGGATGGAGGATGTTAGATTTTGGCCCGTTCCACATGGGTCTGAGAATCATAGATATGTGGCTTCATGAAGGTATATTGTCTCAAAGAGTTTCTCATGGAACTATTTTATAAAAATATCTGTGATATTGAACTTAAACCAACTTGTGAGATGGTAATATTTGCAATTTTACTGTTTAAAACATCTCTTTACATAATATGTATAATAATATGCTTCAAATGTAACTCATATTATATATATATATATCTTTTTATATATTCTGAAGGAATCTGAGGTCCTGCTGAGTTCTAATGCCACATGAATTCTGTCACTATTCTGCCATCTAGTGTTAGTCATGTGTTTAGAGTCTCTGAAAAGATGACGCAGACACAACATGTACAGAACACAATATGTACAACAACATGTATACTATATTCTGAGCATTAACCAGAAATTAATGCTGGTCTTTTTTTTATCAAGCCCCACCATTTTATTGGAGTATGCAATCACTGAACAATTGCTTGATGGCAAGCATATTTACAAAGAAAATGAGTCACATTATGGGAACTGTCATTTTAGGTTGTGTTTTTATAATATTGACTCAATCCTGAGTCATGCCTCAGTGCTATTGTTGTTATTCAAAACTACCAAAAATCATTTTTGTTAACTGAAACCACATAAAAAGGTATTATATTTTATTTAGCAAGCATGTAAGCACTTAGATCATAGATGGAAAAGACCATTTACAGCCAATACATGCAATTTACAAAGGAAAAATATGTTTTTTTAAAGATTTTTTGACAGTTATAGTGCCACCTATTGCCCGATCTCCACCAGTTTTTTGGGGGTGTCCTCAGAGTGTGCCCAGACAAACAAATTTAGTGAAAATATCTCATTTCATTTTGAAGTTATAGACACATATATATGAGAGCATTAAAAATATCCATGAGCGACTTTGATTGGATTTTTTTTGCCACTTCCTATCAAAATTTTGACATTTGGGCAGTAACATACAGTGGTGGTCAGAATTATTGGCATCCTTGATAAATATGAACAAAGATGACTGTAAAAATAAATCTGCATTGTTTATCCTTTTGATCTTGAATTCATAAAATTAACTAAAATCTAACCTTTCATTGAAGGAAAAGAATTAAAAATGGGGGGAAAATCACATTATGAAAACACGTTGGCCACAATTATTGGCACTCTTTTACTCAACACTTTTTACAACCTACTTTTGACAAGATAACAGCTCTGAGTTTTCACCTATAATGCCTGATGAGTTTGGAGAACACCTGACAAGAGATCAGAAACCATTCCTTCATACAGAATCTCTCCAGATCCTTCAGATTCCCAGCTCCATGTTGGTGCTTCTTCTCTTCAGTCCACTCCACTCATTTTCTTTAGGGTTCAGGTCAGGGAACTGGGACGACCATGGCAGAAGCTTCATTTTGTGCTCAATTACACATTTTTGTGTTGGTTTTGATGTTTGTTTTGGATCATTGTCCTGATGGAAGATCCAACCACGACCCATTATTGGATTTAGAAGCAGTCAGATTTTGATTTTTTATCTGTTCTTATTTGATAGAATCCCTGATACCATGTATCTGAACAAGATGTCCAAGATGTCCAGGACCTCCAGCAGAAAAATAGGCATGGGGTCCTTTTTTATCCATGTGTGCACCAAACCCATCTGGTGGGTTTGCTGCTAAAAAGCTCTTTTTTTAGTTTCATCTGACCATCGAAGCTGGTCCAGTTTGAAGTTCCAGTCTTGTCTGACAACTGAATATGCTGGAGATTGTTTCTGGATGAGAGCAGAGGATTTTTCTTGAAACCCTCCTGAACAACTTTTGGGGAATTTGGCCTTTGTGTTTCCTCATGTTTATGAGGAATTGTCCAGTCTTGGCTGGACAATTTCATGTTCATGATCACCCTGGTGTGCTAAAAAAAAATATATATATATATATGAATGGGAATATACTTCAGAGATATTTTTCTCAAAAAAAATTCTAGGGGTGCCAATAATTGTGGCCAACATGTTTTGGAGAAAAACATATATTCATAATGTGATTTTCTCCCCACTTTCAATTCTTTATCTTCAATGAAAGGTTAGATTTTATGAATTAAAGATCAAAAGGATAAACAATGCAAATTTATTTTTTATAGTCATCTTTGGTCATATTTACCAAGGGTGCCAATAATTCTTACTACAACTGTATAGTTAACGAGCTGTGGTTGTGTATTTCCTACTGTGGTTTCATCTCGATCGGATTAACGGTTTTGAAGATATCCGCAGTTTTTTCAAGTGTTAAATCACAATGTTGCACAACCATAAGTCCTAGCAACTGAGCATGTTTGGTATTGTTGGACTCGGCAAGGATTCAGGAGTCTAAGGACGTGAAAATAAGTCGACCACACCCAAAGTTATAAGCATTTGAAAAATTTAATTTTACCACTAAGTGGCGCTGACTCAAAACTTCTCAGGCTCCTTCAGGGCATTTTGCTGATGACTCATAACGGGTTTTGTTCCGATCAGCCTCCGTTAACCTTGTCTAACAGGTGCTCACAATTCATTGGCCGATGACGGCCATGTTTTTCGAGATATGCCAATGTCCTCATAGACAATCATGGCTCCTTGGACCAAGACACTGCATGCCAATTTTCAAATCAATCGGATTTACAGTCACGTAGTTATAGCTGTTTTCTCTTTTTTTCTTCTGTTGTTTGTTTCATGTTATAGCGTGTTATATGAGTTTGGTGAAAATATCTCATTCCATTCAAGAGTTGTAGCCATTTTAGTAAAAGTGGCCCCCTTAGTGACCGTGAATCAACAACTCTTGATATTCAGTCTCCAGAGAACATTTCTGCACTGGTTTGGTTCCAATCGGATGAAAAAACCAAAGACTAGTACACAAAAGTATGTTTTAAAATTCAAAATGTGGAAAACTGAATGAAATCGTCTTGAGCCAGTGATTCCAATGATATAAGGCACTTGAGTCTACAACAAATGGTCTAGGAGTTATGAGCAGTTTCGCGTTTTTGTAGCGCCACCTATTGGCCGATTGGGGTCAAACCTTGTCAGTCTCTCCCCAAATTGAGACCTACCATATAGCCAAGTTTCAAGTCTCTAGGCCTTACGGTTTGGTCTGCATGATCAGTTTTATGGAAGAAAAATAATAAAAATTAAAATACGGTTTCAGCACTACATGCTTGAACCCCTAAATATTAGATGAAAACCTAAAAAAGGCAGAAATGGAGTAAGTTTTAGTACTAAAAATAATGGAAATAAACATAATAAAATAATGGAAATAAACATAAATGAAAGTTCTAAATAAAAATTAAAATTATAATAATTACAATAACTTAAATTAAAACAAAAAAATATAAAACTAAAAGCTAATTTAAAATATTAATCCATTCATGCTTTAAATAATACTAAAGAGCTCAAGCCCCTCCATAATGGAAAGTATGCCAAATTTGTTTACCTTATCTCTTTTGATATATCCAGCTAGAAATTAAACATAATGTTAAAAATAAGGTAGTTGTCCTTGATTTAGCTTTGATGTGCATTGGGGAATGTGAACAGTAAGCAAAAACTGGAGTGCACCAGTTGTAAGGCACATTTTTATTTGCTAATCAGAGCCTTTTTCGGGTTACATTAAGGTCAGACACCAGTGCTGTTCCCACAGGGTCACTTTTGAGTCATGGGAAACAAACACACTGACACACACAACCTTTGCTGAAACACCCCCTCCAAAAAAACAAAACAAAAACAAAAGAATACATATGCATACATACATACGTACATTTGTTTAATAATGTTTAAACCCATAAGACTTTTTGAAACATAAATGAAGGTGTTTTAAATGAAATCTGAATGATTTTTTTACCTTCATTGACAGTCCAGGCAACTACCATTTTGTCGCTACAAAATGTTCATAAAGAGCTTGTAAAACTAATCCAAATGAATTGAACGATTTAGTACAAATTTGGGCCATTCTACAGAATTGGTGTAAACTGCTGTCCAACAACCAAAAAACTCTTTTAAACACTTAAAAAGCATTCATTAAAGGGATAGTTCACCCAAAAATGAAAATTTGATGTTCATCTGCTTACCCCCAGGGCATCCAAGATGTAGGTGACTTTGTTTCTTCAGAACACAAATGATGATTTTTAACTCCAACTGTTGCCACCTGTCAGTCATATAATGCATGTCAATGGGAACTCCATCTATAAGAGTAAAAAAAACATGCGCAGACAAATCCAAATTAAACCCTGTGGCTCGTGACGACACATTGATGTCCTAAGACACGAAACGATTGGTTAGTGCGAGAAACCGAACAGTATTTATATAATTTTTACCTCTAAAACACGCTCTGATGATGGAAATGATCTCTTGCGCGTGTATCTCAATGAGTGCGAGTGATCACTTCCGGCATCAGAGTGGGTTCAGAACTCACACACCGGATGCTAAAAAATTAAACAAATACTGTTTGGTTTCTCACACAAACCGATCGTTTCGTGTCTTAGGACATCAACGTGTCGACACGAGCCGCAGGGTTTAATTTGGATTTGTCTGTGCATGTTTTTTTGACTCTTATAGATGGAGTTCCCATTGACATGCATTATACGACTGACAGACCGCAACGGTTGGAGTTTAAAAATCATCATTTGTGTTCTACTGAAAAAACAAAGTCACCTACATCTTGGATGCCCTGGGGGTAAACAAATGAACATCAAATTTTCATTTTTGGGTGAACTATCCCTTTAATATTATGATGCGATGAGAATACTTTTTGTGCGAAAAAACAAAACAAAAATAACGATTTTATTCTACAAATTCGTCTGTCCCTTGTCATACTGCTGCGCTATTTTCGTTGCAGAGCCTTAATTTAATTATGTTATCAAACAATCCAAATGTTGCTAAATTTGGATCTACTATGTAATCTTACTTATCTGTAATGCTAACAGTCATGGGGAGTGAAACAGGGGAGTGAAAACAGAGAGGACTGATAAAGGAGAGCTCTGTTATAAGACGTGTCAGTTGTATTTAGCCTGTTGCATTATGGAGGTTTCTCTCATTCTGTGTGTCCTCACTGGCATGTTCTTGCGTCCAACAGATGGACATGTGGTGGCTAATTTCTGGGATTCACCTGATTGCGTCAAGTTCTTCTACAAGGAAAAAGTTCCAGAGTTGGGAGCTTCCCAGCCGAATGTTGTCCGTTTATGTCAGCGCTTTCTAAACACATATCACTTCGCCACACTGTACGACACATACCACCGCACAGCTGTCTATTCTGCATACATCTTTCAGACAAGTAATGGTGGAGGCAGAGAGTCACGCTGGTTTGTGGAGCCTCAGGTGAGTTACATCTATTCATCTACAGTGCCTTCAGAAAGTGTTGATTATTGTTGTGTTTGGTTCCTGCATCCAGTTTGTTTCAGAAAACATATTTTTCTGTTTTTACTTTTCTATTTGAACTTGGGTTACTTTGTTTTCGTAAATGGCAGATCACATATATTTTTAATTGAAAAAAAAAAAACTATTTTATGATGCATTAATTATTTGTTGCCCAAAATACGTTATCTTTTTTAGTTATTGTTTAAGTTCTGTTTTACTCTTTAAATTTAGCTGAAAAGCAATAAAAGGCTGTTGTTTAATGGCAAGTTTCATTGTCACAACTTATGTCACTTTTGGGGCATGTTGTCACAAAAGGTTGAGTTCAGTGAGCTGAGAATGGAAAAAAATAATAAAACAAAACAAAATGAAATGAAATAATATAATGAAATATTACCCTGAGAAATATTTACTTGAGTAAAAAAAAGACATATAGTTCCAATTTAATTTAAAAAGAATTATTAATAACTTTTTTTAATTTGTATATTACTGTAATATTGATGTCTCTGGATTAAGCCATCAAAATGATGATGTTTTACTAGTTGGTGAATCCCACATGGTCCAGTGAAATGGAAGATGGCTACAAGCTGTCACAGCAGAACCCAAACATCTACCTGGGAGAGAGACAGGCATTAAATGAAGACTACACAAACTCGGGATTTGACCGTGGTCACCTAAATCCCAATGGACATCATGCAGGTATAACCACTAATGAAGAATTAGCCTCCTGTTGACCTTTTTAGGGACTGAGGTCACAGTTTCAGATAGATCAGTAAAGGATTAGTTCACTTCAAAATTAAAATTTTACTCACCCCCATGTCATCCAAGATGTTTATGTCTTTCTTCAGTTGAAAAGTTGAGGAAAACATTCCAGGATTTTTCTTCATATAGTGGACTTCACTGATGTTCAATGGGTTGAAAGTCAAAATTGCAGATTCAATTCAGCTTCAAAGGGCTCTACATGATCTGAGGAATAAGGGTCTTATCTAGTCATTTTCAAAAAAAAAGAATTTATATACTTTTTAACCACAAATGCTCATCTTGCACTGCTCTGCGTTGCGCCACGCATTACATAATCATGTTGGAAAAGTCATGGGAAATTGTTGGAAATCATCCGACATCATTGTTTTACCTTTTTTTGTAAAGGCCGTTTTAATTGGACTTGGGTAAAGTTGGTTTTATATTCGCACATCCGTATTCAATAGCCTTGTTAATCACACTACATTGGACATTCAGTGGACATTCACAAGTAAATATGCCATTAAAACAATACTTGCCTATTTTGATCGACTGTGAAAAATGTTGTAAGTTGACAATCGTTGGTTGTCAATATCATGTAGCTGCTTAAAATTCGCAAACATTAATTTATTGCACATTTATTGTAAAGTCTGAATTTATCAGAAGTCCGAATGTGCGAATATAAAACCAACTTTACCAAAGTTTTAATTGGTCTTTGCAGACACTGGATCAGTACTTTCGACCACATCACATGAGACCTTTATGTAATTTGTAGTGCATCGCAGAGCAGTGCAAGATGAGCATTTGTGGCTAAAAAGTATATACATTTTTATTTTTTTTAGAAAATGACTGATCGTTTCTCTAGATAAGACCTTTATTCTTCAGCTGGGATCATGTAGAGCCCATGAAGCTTTTGAAGCTTCATTAAAACTGCAATTTGGACGTTCAACCCATTATACCCCTGTGAAGTCCACTTTAAGGAGAAAAATCCTGGAATGTTTTCATCAAAAACCTTCATTTCTTTTCGACTGAAGAAAGAAAGACATGAACATCTTGGATGACATGGGGGTGAGTAAATTATCAGAACATTTTAATTCTGAAGTGAACTAATCCTTTAAAGGTGCCCAAGAACGTTCTTTCACAAGATGTAATATAAGTCTAAGGTGTCTCCTGAATGTGTCTGTGAAGTTTCAGCTCAAAATACCCCATAGATTTTTTTTAATTCATTTTTTTAACTGCCTATTTTGGGGCACCATTAACAATGCACTGATTTACACTCGGCGCCGCCCCTTTAAGACGCGAGCTTCCTGCCACACGAGCTCTCGACTATATTACAGCGCATTTACAAAGTTCACACAGCTAATATAACCCTCAAATGGATCTTTACAAGATGTTCGTCATGCATGCTGCATGCATGCTTCGAATTATGTGAGTAAAGTATTTATTTGGATGTTAAAAGTTTTATTCTGAGTGAATTTGAGGCTGTCCTCCGTGGCTAACGGCTAATGCTACACTGTTGGAGAGATTTATAAAGAATGAAGTTGTGTTTATGCATTATACAGACTCCAAGTGTTTAAAAAATGAAAATAGCGACGGCTCTTGTCTCCGTGAACACAGTAAGAAACGATGGTAACTTTAACCTCATTTAACAGTACATTAGCAACATGCTAACGAAACTTTTAGAAAGACAATTTACAAATATCAGTAAAAATATCATGCTATCATGGATTATGTCAGTTATTATTGCTCCATCTGCCATTTTTCGCTGTTGTTCTTGCTTACCTAGTCTGATGATTCGGCTGTGTGCAGCTCCAGACGTTAACTGGCTGCCCTTGTCTAATGCCTTTTTATAATGTTGGGAACATCATGGGCTGGCATATGCAAATATTGGGGCGTACACCCCGACTGTTACGTAACAGTCGGTGTTATGTTGAGATTCGCCTGTTCTTCGGAGGTCTTTTAAACAAATGAGATTTATATAAGAAGGAGGAAACAATGGAGTTTGAGACTCACTGTATGTCTTTTCCATGTACTGAACTCTTGTTATTCAACTATGCCAAGATAAATTCAATTTTTGAATCTAGGGCACCTTTAACTTTTAGCATTATTACATTTATTACCAAACTTAAAAGTCACTAAAAAGGGACATTTAGTATACATAATATAAGTTGTGTGGCCTAATGGTTAGAAAGTCGGACTTGTTACCTGAAAGTCGCGTGTTCGAGTATGTTCGAGTTCACTTATACTTATAATATACATTGAAAATGGTTTTCCTGGAGGAAAACATACTAAAATCACCTCAAAAGTAAATGAATTTCTTTTTCATTTTTTTCGTTCTTTTCTCTCTTTTATCATACCTGCTTCCTGTTAGTTCCAAGTCGTAATGCCACCTTTACCCTGACCAACGTGGTGCCTCAAAACCCAACACTGAACCAGAACGCTTGGAACAAACATGAGTCCAAACTGACCAGCTTGTTTAATGCAAACTGTCATCAGGCTTATGTGCTGGTTGGTGCCATCCCTTCCTCTAACAACTGGATCGTCAAAAACAATGTCAAAAGGGTGAACATCCCAGAGTACATCTGGAACGCTTACTGCTGCGTCGATCAAAATGGCCGCCCCATCCTAAGCGGTGCTGCGACTGCCCTCAACACAGAGCTGAATGTTGTTGTGGAACGCAGCCTAGATGAGATGGTCGACTTCCTTCAGCAGTTCTCTGGTGCACCAGTGGAGGAGCTGTTCAGCGGCCAATGCAGAGCTTAAATCAACACATTCAAATAAACTTATAATGAGGCAATAAGGCTGTATTTTCAAATCACATCAACATTAAGTGTATTTTAAAATAATATATATGATTTATTCTCTTAGATAAGAAAGGGAAATGCACCAATACAAAATGCCATGCCTTACTGACATTTTTTTTATTGTAGTAAATACATGTTTTTAGTATTTATGTATATGTTGTGTTTTTAACATGCATGTTCAGGTTATACTGTACTTAACCTTAGCCCATTTACACATATAGCCACATTTTATTAAAAACAAGAATATTCAGAAAATTTTAAATCATATTTATAAGTTTGTGCATCACACTGATATGTATCAATTGCTCATGAATACAACAATAAAACTCCAGATAAGCATATATCATCTTTTACTTAATCATACCTCTCAATTACATTAAAGAGGACATGACATGAGAAATCAAATCAGCACTGACCGTGAGAGATCTGAACATCTGCAACAAACCGTTCCTTGCGGGGAAACTTGACAGGTCTACCAGGTCAGCTATGCTTCTCATTATGGTATCCCAAAGTGTAGCCACCTCATCAGGGCGGTCCAGATTCCTTATAAACTCTGATTCTAATGCGATGATGATATTCTCAAACTCAAGTTCTGCCCAGGGGGCAGGTGCCGAACGGATCCCGCTCACCCAGTCAGCTACACTTGTCTCTCCTGAGGGACAAAACAAGTTTTACCATAGACCTTTAAATGTACTTACTTACTGTGATGCTCACTGAATATTAAAGCAAAGTGAAAAAACAAGTCATAGACAGTAGATTTATTGCGCAATACAAACAGCATTGGGAAAAGTTTTTACAAGTTTTGCTAAGAGTCTGAAACTACAGAAGCGATAGATGTTGTAAATTTGTCCACCAGCAGAGGGCGACAAAGATTGTGCAAATAATTTCACTGAAGACACTGAACAGGAATTATGGAATAAAATATTTTTAATGTCAGGTTCATTTTCGTGGAAATTTGTCTTTACCTCAGGACACTCTCAATAAGATATGTATAGGCCTATACCATTTCAAGCACGTCTTTACTCACACCAAAACTACTTAATTTCCTCAAAGTATATAGTTTCTGCATAGACTTTGTGTCTCCTTGCTGGGTCCATGTTGGCCAATTTATTCTGTCAGGGAGCGGAGAGATGACCCAAACGCAAAAGGTACAGAAAACAAGATTTATTCGGTAAAAAAAAAAAAAAAAAAAAAAAAACTCAGGATGATGCTGGACGCAGAACTGGAATTTAACTCAGGAAGATACGGCTTGGTAACTCAGGTCTCGTCACAGACAGCGTAGCAACTAGAACTCGCAGCAGATAGGTAGAAGCAAGCGAACATCCCCAGCCAAGACGCACAGCACCACGGTCAGCGTCCAGAAGGAAACACACGTCGGTAGCAGGGTACCGGACTTGACTAAACTGACAGATTTGAACTGCAGTACATCAGAAATAATTCCATGAGCATAACACGTCCAACAATAAACTGGCAAAGAAGCCAGAAACAGGGCGACATTAAATAGCATAGAACAAAGAGGAACAGATGCAATCAGCAAACGGGCCGATTGCGATTGCGAACAGGTGGACCGGGTTCAGGAACGAAGCAGGGGAAAGATAAAGAGAGAGAGAAAGAGAAGGGAAACAAACCTAACTCATGAGTTTTGCACAGACAAGATAAATCATCATTTGCGCTGTCATGAAAAACTGTGATCAGTGTGTAAGTTGTTTAGATTTTCATTATCTCAACAAACACCTGACAGTTCAGGAGAGGCCGTGTCCAGTCTGTAGAAAGAGTTTTTCACGGCTGGTCAATTGCAGGAAGCACCAGAAGATCCATTCTTCTGTGAAAACTTATGCTTGTGTGGAGTGTGGTAAGACCTTTACACGTGAACATCTCTTTTTGAGCAATGTTGGAGGGCAATGTCGCCGAGCGATGCTTGGGCACTTTCCCATTGAGTAGGCCTATCACTGAGTATCTGTGTATCATCACCTTCACTCTGAAGAAAGACCATTCACATGCGCTCAGTGTGGATATGGATTCAAAGAGAAAGTCCACCTAATACTTACTAACACTTTATAAGTTACACATGATTTTTTTTCCCCTTACATAAATGTAGACGAACACCACAAAATATAAGATGTAAAATTGAACAAAAACAAATTAAAAACTAAAAAATATTTATAACCATCAATACAGTCCAATATTCAGACCAGCAGTAGCCTATGTTACTGAGTAGCTAATAGAAAAAATAAGAATCGGTTTCAATTTATTTTGATGGTCACTTTAACACATTATTGTTAGTAGAGTACTATTAGGCTGGTTGGGTTTTTTTTTTTTTTTTTGCTGGAAAACCTGTTGCACCAGATCAACTAGGCCACATTCCTTCTGTCATCTGACTGATGGTAAATGTTCAGAGTTGATTCGTCATTTAAACGGTAGAAATCGTTTCTACCATACGGCATATCAAAGTTATTAATAATGAGAACATTTAAAATGAATTTATGTGTAGCTACTTGATAGAAAAGGAAGATTGTGAATCTTTTTGTAATTAAATTTTGATTAAGGTGAGTGTTCAGGTTTCGAGAGGCTTTACAGGTAACTACCTTTACAGGTAATTTTGAAACCGTGTTGTCTGTGGTTTATTTTAGCATTTGTGTTGATATACGACTAACATTGTGTATTTGAGTGAATGCCGGCCGCGTCTCATGATTTCTCTTGACTGTCAGGATCCGCTCTGCTGAATTTTTGTGTTTGTCATTTCCATCAGTCAGTGTTGGAGATCAGATTTCGTTGAAGCTTTATCATGGATGACGCACAAACATCCAGAGATGAAGATTTTTATCCAGAATGCAGGTACTTTGAAAAAACTTATTTAAAAACATTAAGGTCAACCTCCTCATAAAGTGCTTTTTGATTACAAATAGTCCTTGTATTAAATGATTATTAACATAAAGGAATAAATCTGTTATAGTTCAGTTGATCAGAAGAGATCAGAACCAGAGCCCAGCTGTGTGTCTATGAGGAGTGACGAGTCTATGGGTCATAATTTAGATTTTAAGACTGGAGATACATCGACTGATCTCAGGTATACTACTTCAATAAAAATTGATTATATGGCCTTTCATATATTGGAATAATATAAATATTATATTTTTTTCTATGATGTTTTAATGTATTTTGTTGCTCACACAGAGAGATACATCTGTGAAAGCAATTTACAGTTTTTGTAATAACTGTAAATGTAATGATCATTAAGTGATTGCTTTAATAGTTAATAATTTAATAATAAATTAATATATACTTTGTATCCCTCTACATTGTGAGTAAATCACTTGTATATGTGACCAAATTTCATGAGGCGATTTATTATTTTATTAGGTATTTTATTAGCCAAAGGCTAGTAAATTGTACGATTTCCGTCGCCTGTAATTGAGTTAGAGGCAAAAAATTAAGCTTAGCAAAGGTATATTTTAATTGCCTGCTGAGCTTTACACACCGTCGCTTGGCTGAGAGCGCCCTCTTTCATTTTATCTCACACACGCACTCACAGTGAGAGAAAGAGAGAGCACAGAACTGTCACTGTCCCGGTCAACCCTGTGCTGCGTTGTCATAAAAGTTTATAATTTGTGCACATTTCTAAGCCTTGCCAATTTAAACATTCACTCTCACACTGTGTGAGAAGTCTGCCAGCACATGAATACCAAATTCAGCTCTCTTTCATGTCTTGCGCTTGAACGGAAAATTTCACACAAAATTTGTCATGGCGAGTAGTAAACACAGTCATGTCAATATACTGTGTAACAGTATATTGGATCCATGCATTAGGCCTTAAAGCGACAGCAGCCTAATATTCCTGCTGCTGCCTGTTTTTAATGTTAATAAAAAAAAATCACTCAGTGCTCTTGACTGAACAACTTTTGCAACTTTAATAAGGATTAATCTAAATTTTTATTTATACAGTAAAAACTGTGCAGTGCTACTTTACATTTGATTACTTTATTCAATTTTTCTACCTAATCTACTGTACATCTAACTATATTGTTAGATCTACCTGAAAAACACTATTTATTTAGGGTATGTTTATACAACACTAATATACTAAAAACGGAAATGTTTTTTTCTTTGTACAGATGACAACATTATCAGAACTATCCCCATTCACATGGATCTACGAAAATAACTAAAAACACTGTATTATGCGTGTATATCACGCCACTTTGTAAAGAAAGACAATGCACCTGCACATATACATTATTTTACAGAGCACCAAATGCACATGCCTATCCACCTTATTTTTACAGTTTACTACACTTTGATATTCTTCTTGTTATTTCCTATAGTGACTATAGTGGCTATATGGTCTCACACATTCACAGAAAACACCTTACTTCTGCATTGAAAAATAAGATTTCCTGTAAACAGCCCCTTAATTGGCATCTTTTCCATTGAATTTATTTGTGTTATTGCTTGTGGTTTGATTATTTGACCATATTTTATTACAGACTGTTTGCTTGACTTAGTGTTTGAAATTTATATTTTATATTTATGTAGATGTTTTTCAATTGCATAGTTCTTGCATTCCAATACAAAATTTACTAGCCAATGGCGACTCAAGGTTCAGTGTGTCCGTAGAGGATTGCTTTACTAAATATGGTCTTTTAAATGATTAACTTTATTCTTTATTTGTTATAGTTCAGTTCATCAGAAGAGATCAGAACCAGAGCCCAGCTGTGTGTCTGTGAGGAGTGCGTCAATGTATGAGCCTTTAGGTTTTAAGAGTGGAGATACACAGACTGATCTCAGGTAACATTTCAACAAAAGATATGATTTGAAGATATCATACAGAATAAAAAAGATATTTGGGTCTCATTCATTAAGCATGTGTACGCACAAATTTATGCGTGAAATATGTATGAACATTTTCACAAACAAATCATGATCATATACAGCTCTGGAAACATTAATTTTTTCCAGAGCTGTATATATATATTTTTCCTGCTTAAAATTGGACACTTTAACAATATCAATAAACATTTTCATAAATTTTTAATTTATTTATTTTTTAAGTTTGTTGCCTTGAGGCAACATTGTACCACAATGGAAAAATGTAAACATTTGGTATTTTCATGTAGAAAAAATAAATATATTTATTGAAAACATCAATTTCTTTAACTAGACACTTGAGCAAACAAATTTATCCAGTTTTTAATGTATTAAAAGTTTCATATTTCATAAAAAGTAACATTTTATATCCAGCAAACAAATCTAGTGGTCGCGCCGGCGCCTCACGCGCGCGCACCCAAATTATTGCATTGCTTAAGCAACTTGATATCGCAGGCTGTTAAATATTAAAATAAAATACAATCAACCAAACGTTACACTGCTCAATTCAATTCTGTAATACAATCTGCCGTTTACCACCCGTGACCACCGCCTCACGGTGCTGTTATATGTGAAGGATGATGTTTTACATCGATAATGCGAGAGAAGAACAAAGCTCATATAATAAATAATGGTTTAGCATTCGTCTCGAAAATGAAAACAGTTGGATTCGTGCCGAATGAGAAAGGCAGGCTACAGATTAACTTTAAATGAATTAGTTTTGCATCTTATTCAGTTGTATTTCCAATAAATAAACCTGTTTCTCGACTTGAATATAGCAATAGAAGCTGGAATGGCATTAAAAAAGAAAATATTTTTTTTTTATTCGTTTTGGCTTGACGTTTATATAGCCTGAATAGTCCAACTGTTAATTTTAGAGGTTTTGTTGTGGAGTACATGAATAATATAGGGCAGTTTTGTTCATAATTTATGTCACAAACATTATAAACAAAGATATGTGATAATGTAATGTAATAATAAAATGCGACGTATAGGCCTATGCGACTTTTTTCCCCTCAGGAATAGCGTCGGTATTTTTAACCATGCAGCAAACATTAAAATATCTTGAAAAAAATATTTTAATTTATAAACCATTTTCCTTTCGTTTAATAGGTTTACATTTGGACAGAATCTTGTTATAAAAGATAGCCTAATTGTAGGCCTATTGGCTAAGACGGCAAATACACTCTTTGTTTTTTAATAAATAAAATGCTGTATTATTATTATTATTATTATTATTTTTTATTAGTAGGCTACACGCAAAAAAAAAAAAAATAAATAAAAATAAATAAATAAATAAATAACGTTATTAACCGTTATTTTTTCTAATCAAACCGGTTTCGGAACGTTTATAATGCGAAGGAACGCTGGAACAGAAACGTTAAAATATCGATTCTGCTCGGAGTGGAACGATTGAATTTTTTTTTCGTTTTTAAGCCCTGCATGCAGATATAGTAGGCTATGTAAATTACTATATCTGCATGTAATGTATCATGTGAAAATGCCAACATATTTAGATAATTCTAACTCTTTTCCTTACAAATATGATAGATTTGTATTCAAACTAACGTATCATTTTTAGCATAACAGAACATAATTATACTAAATCTCCCACTTAACATTAATCTTGCACAAAAAAACATTTATAGCACTTAATTTTAGCATTTACTCTCCCTTTCGCGTTCCATGGGTAAAAGATGATGGGAAATAGAAACCCCAGCCCAGTTTCAGTTAAACTTCAGTTTGTTTAAATTAAAAGAAATTAGTTCATAAAACAGTTCAGTTTACTTAAAATATATCAGTTCTGTGAACTTAAAAGTAAAGAGCTAAATACTCAAGAATAAAAGTTAATCTAACTGAACTAATTTAAGTTTGTCCTACTCAAACCATTTAATTATTTTGAACATTAGGGTTTACAGAAAGCACTATATAAGTGCTTCATTCATTCTGTAACGATGTAGCGGTTCGTACAGTTATTAATCAATTTATGGATGAAATATGAATATAATAATTCATAAAGCTTTATGAATAAATTATGATTCATATATCGACCCAACGGGGAATTAAACATATATTGTGAATTACAACGAATTATAATCAATTACATATATGATTAGTTCTGGTTTAATAATTATTTAGAGAAACTGTTAGTTTGTCCAGCAAACCGTTGCTTCTCATAGAATATTATGAACGGAGTTATTCTCTGGCCAAGAGAATATTCCTATTATAGCATCAAAGCATAAAACGATCGGAAAAACGTTAAAGTGACTTGGTCTTCAGTTGAAAGAACAAACAGAACAATCGAGCATGAATTAAGTGTTTAATATATGCAAACTACGAATACAGAGGTTATACGTCTAAATATATATAAAAGAATATACACACCTATGTACAAGAGTGGAAGTAGAGAAGGAAAGAGAGAAGGCAAGTAGCAAACTTACAAACAGTCCTTGGAGCCAGCACGGAAATCAGTTTCATCATCTAAGATTGAGAAACGGCAGTATACTTGCATTGGTTGTGCGTGTCGAATTTCAGGTTAGCGCTGGTTCAGTTCGTTGGCTTCTTCCGTTCCGCGGGAAGGTTTGAAAGCTGTCCCGAAGCTGAGCGCGATGGCAGCGCGTGGTCACCGGAGATGTCCGGGAAAAGACGTGCACGAGGTGCTCGTGAGGCAATAGGGAGAACACACAAGAAATTGTGCGTCTTTGCTTTTATGACAGATAAGCCGACACACCTCCTTGAGGTGGGGTAGCCAATAACATGGGTGCAAAGTTGGCGGGAAAGCTTTCCCTTTGTTTGGCCTCACGACTTAATCTGCATGATTTATGACTATCAGATCAGATTTCGAAATGGAGTGTGTTCTTCACAGTATCATTAAACACATAGAAAAATGCATTTGTCAGCTGTGTGACATATCTCAGTGAATAGCTCGTGTCCGGAGCTTTACGGAGAGATCAAACTCGGTACATCAGAAATGCATATAAAAGAAGTTATGGTTTACAGACAGAATTCTATCATTAAAATGCACACTAGCACAAATACACTCATTTAACACTAGGAACATGCATACGCTTCAATGGGTATATGTTGGCATAATGTATCACATATACAGTCAAAATGTATGTTGTGTGTTCTGTTGCAGTGGAATGTGGTCTGGTCAGTCTCTGGGGGGGGTGCTCCTTTTGGGGGGGTGCTCCTTCTGTTTACCCTCGCAGGTCCACAAAAGTGTCAAGTGGGCTCATCTTATGGCAGACTGTTCAGAGCCGGGATGGTTTTACAACCCAGTCCAGCATGCTAAAAGTGTTCTGAACATTCCAAAGTTATTGATTATCCTGATACGTGTGCATATGCTACAATTCATTCTATAATTATATTATGCAGTATATATTATACAGTTATTATATTATATTATAAAATTTATAAATAATAGGCCTGCAATTTAATTTAATCTTAAATATATTTCATCATATACAATTCACAAAGAGTAAGAAAAGCTGTGTTATAGCTTTAGCTGTGTGTTTTCTATGAATAATGCAGATTTACACATGTACAGCTGGCTAATGAGAGGTCTGTAATCTGGGTCTGAATAAAAGGTGTTAATTGTGTTTGAAATGGTTTTGAGAACGGCACACTTAGCTTTACTCGAGGATCGGGCAAGAGCATGTGACATATGTTTGACTAGAATGACAAAAGACTGTAAAGGAAAGGTTATGGAGAAATCCCTTATATAAAGATGGTTTGGGCGTGTTTTATGCACATTACTAACCCTGTGCATGCGGGCGTTCATTTAGAATACTCACAATTTACTAACATAAGAACAAGATTATTGGCACAAATTCATTTGCGTATGCATGTGTTGTGGATTAGGCAGAGATTTTTTTGTAGAAGTTCTCCTGTGCGTACAAATATGAAATAATCCATGCAATTATTAGTGAATGAGACCCATTGTGCTTATTAAATCATGTAATAATGTGGTATTTAAATTTTACAGCCATGAAGTCCTCAACAGGTTTAGATCAAATCTGATGAAGAAGTTTGAGTGTCTGTATGAGGGAACAGCACAGCAGAGAAACCCAACACTCCTGAATGAGATCTACACAGAGCTCTACATCACAGAGAGTGAGAGTGGAGAGATCAGTAATGAGCATGAGGTGAGACAGATTGAGACACAATCCAGGAGAGCAGCAACAGAGGACACACCGATCCAATGCAATGACATCTTTAGACCTTTACCTGGACAAGACAAACCCATCAGAACTGTGCTGACAAAGGGAGTCGCTGGCATTGGAAAAACAGTCTCTGTGCAGAAGTTCATCCTGGACTGGGCTGAAGGGAAAGAGAATCAGGACGTCCAGCTCATATTTCCACTTCCTTTCAGAGAGCTCAATTTGATGAAGGACAAAACACTCAGTCTTTCAGATCTTCTTCATGTCTTTTTCCCTGAAACAAAAAAAAAAAAAAAAGGAAATATCCAGTGACAAATATAAAGTGTTGTTCATCTTTGATGGTCTGGATGAGTGTCGTCTTCCCTTACATTTTAAAAGGAATGAGACTCTACGAAATGCAGACAAAAAGAAATCAGTGGACGTGCTGCTGACGAACCTCATTGTGGGGAATCTGCTTCCCTCTGCTCTCATCTGGATCACCTCCAGACCAGCAGCAGCTGATCTCGTCCCCTCTGAGTGTGTCCATCGAGTGACAGAGGTACGAGGCTTCAATGAGCCACAGAAGGAGGAATACTTCAGGAAGAGAATCAGTGATCAGAGTCTGGCCAATACAATCATCTCACACCTGAAGTCATCAAGGAGCCTCGACATCATGTGCCACATCCCAGTGTTCTGCTGGATCTCAGCCACTGTTCTAGAGAAGATGTTGAGTGAAGCAGAGAGTGGAGAGATTCCCAAGACTCTCACTCAAATGTACACACACTTCCTGATCCTTCAGACCAACATCAAACATGAGAAGGACTTTGAGAAGAACGTGGCAGATGAAGACATGATCCTCAAACTGGGGAAAGTGGCTTTTCAGCAGCTTGTGAAAGGCAATGTGATCTTCTATGAGGAAGACCTGAGAGAGTGTGGCATTGATGTGACAGAAGCATCAGTGTACTCAGGATTGTGCACTCAGATCTTCAGAGAGGAGTTGGCTGGTATCAGGGGAAAGTCTTCTGCTTTCATCTGAGCGTTCAGGAACATCTAGCGGCTCTATATGTGCACCTCTCCTGTACAAACAACAACATAAATGTGTTTGACCAAATCAACAAACAGAAACTGTGGTCTAAAGTTAAGGAAAGGTTTCAACACAATTCATCAGAACATGTTTCATTATCTGAGCTGCATCAGAGAGCTGTTAATGAGGCTCTACAGAGTAAAAATGGACATCTGGACCTTTTCCTGCGGTTTCTTCTGGGTCTGTCAGTGAAGTCTCATCAGATTCTCCTTCAAGGACTAATGAAACGGACAATAAGCAGATCTGACAGCAATGAGAAAACAGTTGAGTACATCAAGAAGAAGATCAGGACCATTGACTCTCCAGAGAAATCCATCAATCTGTTCCACTGTCTGAATGAACTGGGTGATCATTCACTAGTGGAGGAAATACAACAGTATCTGAAATCTGGAAGAATAAAGGAAATCAAACTCTCTTCATCTCAGTGGTCAGCTGTAGCTTTTGTGTTGTTGACATCAGAGAAGAAGCTGGATGAGTTTGAGATGGATACATTTGTTGGAAGAAACAATAAAGCTGAAAAACTGAAAGTTTTTGAGAAGCTGCTGCCTGTGATTAAAGAATCCAGTTCTGTTAAGTAAGTTTCACTGAGAACAATCTCTTCACTGTTAAAACATTAGGAAAATTAAGAAAAAAAGAGATTAAAACCAAACAACTGGAGAAACAGTTCATTTATCAAGTAGCTCAAATCTCCTAAAAACATTTGATGTATGGTTAACATATCTGAGTCATATATTTTAATATTACTAGTCAGATGGACAATTAAACATTTACTTGATCTTTGGCTTAAAGTTGACTAAAACTTCACATTTTAATTTCACTGTGAGATGGATGATAAAGAATCAAATCACTGAGTATCTGAAATTAGTGCAGGTTCTCTAGTAAAGTGCAGATGTAATGTGTAACAGCTCCATCATAACAAGAATAGCAATGTACAGTGAGACATTTAAGATTATTTGCAAATCATTACTTTTACAAATAAATTAAATAATATATTGATACAAATATTTTTCTATTAATCTATTAGTCTGCATTTACATTGCCTGTATCTATTTTGACATGCTGTTTTGCAGCGTGTAATTGACCATCACTCCTCTCAGCAGCAAAGAAAAACAAAACCTTTATTCAATGGATTATTTATAGCCTTGAAAGAGCACTCCATTTATAATCACTAAAAAACTGTCACTCATCTCAGTTCACAATCTCACAAAGTTCCATTATAATCAATAAAGATGTCTACACTGAATAATGAATCTCTTACTAGCATTGCGTCTTGTTAATGAGTGATTCACAAGTGTACAGAACTCAGCATTCAACAAAAACTCCAGTGTTTTGAGCAGTGAGTGGATTCTGAATAAATGAAACACCTCTGATTGGCCATTGTGTTCAAGAGATCAACAAACATGTCTGATTGGCTACATTTCTCACCGCTGCAAAAACACGTTATAAATAGAAACATTTGACGTTCTCCAGAAAACACAAAAGCGTGCTGGAGCGATCGCCAAACCAGTTTCGCCAATATGATATTATTACAGTATCAACTGAGGGTGCTTATATTTATATTTGACTGTTTTTTACACGTTTTAATTTAACAAAAATGATTTGTGATCAAACATAAAGTGTCGGTCCCCCTGCAGTACCGCTGCAGACCCCTGGTTGAAGACCCTTGGCTTCTTAATAAATACATCAATATTAATTTAATTCAATCTTAACATTTTTAGTAGTGTGAATTTGACCATGAACCTTGGATTATAATTTGGCATTGTTAAATTATATTGGAATTGAGATTTGTTGGATAGCTTTGATAGCTATTTGGTAGTGTTTAACTATTTATTATGCTATTTGATTTTCATCTCTTTTCAGGTTGTTTAATTGTGGTCTCACAGATATAGATTGTGCTGCTCTGGCTTCAGCTCTGAGATCAAACCCCTCACACCTGAGATATCTGGATCTGTCATGGAATGAAATAGGAAATTCAGTGAATCTTTTGTCTGATGTACTACAGGATCCTGACTGTAAACTGGAGCAACTGTGGTAAGATCATAATTTGACTCTCACACATGAATCACAATGTAAAGTATTTTTGAAGTGTTCAGCCTCTTTCTGCTGCTGTGAGTTCAGCTGATTGAGCTGTAAATGATTGAACACAAGAGCTGCTCCTCAGTCACATGATACTGCAGGACTGAGAGTCACACTGAAGTACACACTTTCACACAATCAACATTTAAGTCTCTTGACTTTAAACAGATTTGAACACAACTGAGAAATGAAGAACATGCTGGATTCAGTCTCACTGTTCATCACGTTCATCTTTCTGTATTGACACCTTTTTAAAAAGTTTTAAATTGTGTGTGTGTGAGAGAGAGAGAGAGAGAGAGAAATCACATAACATACACAACACACACACACACACACACACACACACACACACACACACACACACACACTAATTGATACTCCATACATATACAGATGTAAATAACATAGTAAAACTAACCTATGTAGTGAATAGTGTCATTTATTAAAACAGAGTATGCATAAGACATTTAATATAGTACAAATAAGAGATATTATATTTTATTTGATTGAATACTTGAGATGTTTTATGATCATGTTTTGTGACATTTTAGATCTCAGTCTAATGATCCATCAAACATATTAATTTGTGCCTTTAGTTTGTATTTTCTCTTTAATAATGGATTCACTGCTAAACTGATCTGATCTGAACTGAGAGAGTGAAGAGTGTGTCATTGTTCTCTACAGGTTGTTTAATTGTGGAGTCACAGGTGAAGGTTGTGCTCTGACTTCAGCTCTAAGATCAAACCCCACACCTGAGAAAACTGAGTCTGTCATGGAATAGAATAGGAAAATCAGTGAATCTGCTGTCTGATGTGCTAGAGAATCCTCACTGTAAACTGGAGAAACTGGAGTAAGATCATATTTGACTCTCACACATGAATCTCAATGTAAAGTATATTTGAAGTGTTCAGCCTCTTTCTGCTGCTGTGAGTTCAGCTGATTGAGCTGTAAATGATTGAACACATGAGCTGCTCCTCAGTCACATGATACTGCAGGACCGAGAGTCACACTGAAATACACACTTTCACACAATCAACATTTCAGTCTTTTGACTGTAAACAGACTCGAGTTCAACAGTCAGAACTGAGAAATGAAAAACATACTGGATTCATTCTCACTGTTCATCATGTTCATCTTTCTGCATTGACACTTTCTAAAGTATTGTTTTTAATTTTGTAAAATCACACACACACAATCATGTTTTGTGCTCTGTGATATTTTAGATCACAGTGATTTATCACACATATTGATTTTGCACTTTAAGTTTGTACTTTCTCTTTAATAATGGATTCACTGCTAAACTGGGCTCCATTGAAACCAATGGAGCTACAATCAACTTAAGCTTATGATGCTTTTGGGAAACGCTACCCTGATCTGATCTGAACTGAGAGAGTGAAGAGTGTGTCATTGTTCTCTACAGGTTGTGGGATTGTGGTCTCACAGATAAAGGTTGTGCTGCTCTAGCTTCAGCTCTGAGATCAAACCCCTCACACCTGAGATATCTGGATCTGTCATGTAATATAATAGGAAAATCAATGAATCTGCTGTCTGATGTACTACAGGATCCTCACTTTAAACTGGAGGAACTGCGGTAAGATCATATTTGACTCTCACACATGAATCACAATGTAAAGTATATTTGAAGTGTTCAGCCTCTTTCTGCTGCTGTGAGTTCAGCTGATGAGCTGTAAATGATTGAACACATGAGCTGCTCCTCAGTGACATGATACTGCAGGACTGAGAGTCACACTGAAATCAACCAACATCAATCAATCAACATTTCAGTCTCTTGACTTTAAACAGACTTGAGCTCAACAGTCAGAACTGAGAAATGAAGAACATGCTGAATTTATTCTCATGTTCATCTTTCTGCATTGACACTTTATAAAATGTTTTTTTAACCGTGTTTGTGTGTGTGTTTGTGTAAAATTACACACACATTAATTGATACTCCATACACAATACATACAGTGGTGTGAAAAAGTGCTTGCCCCTTCCTGATTTATTTTTTGCATGTTTGTCACACTTTAATGTTTCAGATCATTAAACAAATTTAAATATGAATAAAAGATAACACAAGTAAACACATGCAGTTTTTATTATGAAGGGAAAACAAAATCCAAACCCACATGGCCCTGTGAAAAAGTGCTGGGCAAAAATGGCCTGCATGGCAGAGTTCCAAGACGAAAACCGGTGCTGAGCAAAAAGAACATAAAGGCTCGTCTCAGTTTTGCCAGAAAACGTTTTGGAAAATACTTTTGGGAAAATACTCTGAAAATACACTGTGGAAGACGAGACAAAAGTTGAACTGTGTTCAGTTGCTAGAAAATAGTGAATGAAATTTGGTGCTTCTAGACTGCCATGTTGCTTGCTATTTTGTAATGTTGATAGTGAGATTTGAGGTTTTTTGTTTTTCCAATAAAATTGAGTAGTTATGGAATTGAGTGATTTGAACCAGTTGTCAGTTGGAGAGGTTGGGATCATAGAGAATAAGCATGTGATTTGAGGTAATATTTTCATCTTTACTGCAGCTATTCTTCCAATTAATGTCAGGGATAAATGTTTCCAGCAGCTTAGATTGTCTTCTATCTTCTTGAGTAGTGGAATGTAATTAAGATGAAAAAGCTCTGACAGCCTGGCGGAGATGTTGATACCCAAATATTTTATGTTGCCTAATTGAATGGAGGGAAAGAGATTTTGGGCTGCAGAACCCCATGAATCTTGAGTTAATGGGAGTAATATGGATTTTGACCAGTTTATAGTATAATTGGAAAGAGCAGAAAAATTGTTAATAATGGAGAATGTTTCCTGTAATGATGTCTGTGGGTTTTGTAGATGTAAAAATAAATCATCCGCATACAGACTAGTTTTATATTCTTTATTTTCATTTTGGATTCCTAATATGTTTTTGTTTGTCCTAATTGCAGCTGCAAGTGGTTCAATGAATAAGGCAAAGAGCGACGGGGAGAGGGGGCACCCCTGTCTGGTTCCTTGGTGAAGTGTGAAGCTAGATGATATGATCCCATTTGTGGTTATTGCAGCCCTGGGTGACGTGTAAAGTGTTTGTATCCAATGGATGAACGACTCTCCAAAACCAAACCTGTGAAGCGTGTGGAAGAGAAATTGCCAGTTTACCTTGTCAAATGCTTTTTCTGCATCTAATGAGAGTATAATGGACATTATTCTTGTACGTTGGGCTATGTCGATTAAGTTAAAAAGTTTACAAAGGTTATCTGATGCATGTCTGTTTTTAATAAAGCCAGTTTGGTCTGGGTGAACGAGTAATGAAATAACTGCCTCTAGATGTGTTGCAAGAGTTTAAGTTATTATTTTGAGGTCTGTATTAATCAGTGAGAGTAGGCGATAATTGGAAGGTTGGGTTAGATCTTTGTTCAGTTTTGGTATAAGTGTTATTATTGCAGTATTCATATATGGAGGTATTTTGGAAGTTTGTTTTTATTTCTGTTATTACTCTTAAGAATAGTGGTGATAGGATGTCCCAAAATGTTTTAAAAAATTCTGCTGGTAATCCGTCAGGTCCTGGTGATTTTGTTATTTGGCATTTTATTTAAAGATTTATAGATTTCATTGACAGCTGGTGGTGCATCTAGCATTAGAGCTTGTTCATTTGGAAGGTTGGAAGTGGAAGGGAAGTGTTGGAAGGTTGAGTTTACTAAGGTAAGTTTCTATTTCTGAGGTGTTGGGTGTGCAATCTGAGGCATACAAGTCACTATAATATTGTTGAAAAATAGTGTTTATTTCTTGAGGGTTGTGTGCTATGACTTATGTGTGCCCGATTTATTCTGTATTGATGGGATTATTGTCTTCTCTTTTTTGTGTTGTAATAGGTTGGCCAATAGTTTACTGGATTTATTATTGTACTGGAATTGTTCATATCTCAGTTGTTGTAAAAGAAAATCCATTTCTTTTATTCAGGATGTTTTCTATTTGAGTTTGAGCTAATTTTAGTTTGTATTGTATCTCTTCACTTGGATTTCTACTGTACTGGTTTGTTAATTATTTAATTTTAAGTTCCAGTGCATTTTCTAGTTCCTGTTGTTTTCTTTTTTTGTATGATGAGTATGATATGATTGTGCCTCGGATGACTGTTTTTCCTGTTTCCCATAGCAATGATGGTGAGATTTCTGGAGAGTCATTCATCTCCAGAAAGGATGCCCACTCTCCCCGTGTAAGTGTGGTGAATTCTGTGTCTTCTAGGAGTGATGTGTTAAGTCGCCATCTTGAATGTTTTTTAATTTTAGTGTATGTAGATATTGTTAGTGAGATGGGGATAGAATTAATTAGGATAGAATCACCTCGTTGTCTACTGTTGTATGTTGAAAATAATATTTTCAAATTGTCCAAATTGTAGATTTTGTGACTCTTGTTGGGGTTTTTGTAAAAAGCATATATCAGCTTTCAATTTGGATAAGTAATTAATTATTTATTTCTTTTGGAGAGGGTGCGAAAGCCACATACATTCCAGGTTATGATTTTAAGACTATGCATGGTGGTCATAGTTGGAGTCTATAGTGTAAGAGTAATACAATGGTAAGAAGTGGAGGGGGGAAGGAGAGGGGGTACATACAATACATAAAACAAAGAACATTGTAAACTTGTGGTAAGACAGACAAAAGACTTATAAAACATACACCACAAAGATACACTGAATTAAGCATGGTCATAGGGCTAGATAGTCAGGTTCAGTAGCACTAGGTGTTACAGCTTGTATAATATACATTGCATTGTGGGAAAAGAGATCAGTAGAGCCAGGGTGTTATTTTACTGTCTTTAAATAGTTGACCACTGATGTACAGTTTGTCCACTATCAGTGATGTGCATATGTTTTTGAGTTTGTGTTCTTTCATGATTGGATATAGAACTTTCCTTTGTTCGTTTATTTCGTTCGGAAATTGGTCATTAGTCCAAAGTTTGTACCCTTCAGTTCTTTCCTTTGCTTTCAAGTAACTTGTCCTGGAAATGTTCAAATTTAGCAACGATGGGACGAGTTTTGTGATTTTGATTTTTAGCGTTTTTCATGAAGTCTTTGAAGTCGCCAGAGAAGATTAGATTGTCGCACATGGAGTGGGTTTGTAAATCCAAAACAGTTTCTTATAATTGCTTGTTTTCCGCTGTGTTTGCATTTGGTCAGGAAGGGGGCAAGAACTTTTTCACACCACTGTAGTACAGATCTAAGTAACATGGTAAAACTAACCTATGTAGAGAATAGTCAAATATTATAATGGATATGCAAAAGACATGTAATATAGTGCAAATAAGAGATATTATTTTTCCTGATTGAATGATACTTTAGCTGTTTTATGAACATGTTTTGTCACATTTAAGATCTGTCTAATGATCCATCAAACATCAATTTGTGCTTTAAGTTTGTACTTTCTCTTTAATAATGGATTCACAGCTAAACTGATTTGATCTGAACTGAAAGAGTGAAGAGTGTGTCATTGTTCTCTTCAGATTGAAATATTGTGGTTTCACAGATGAAGGATGTGCTGCTCTGACTTCAGCTCTGAGATCAAACCCCTCACACCTGAGAGTACTGGATCTGTCTATGAATAAAATAGGAGATTCAGCCGTGAAGCTTCTCTCTGCTGTACTGGAGGATCCTCACTGTAAACTGGAGAAACTGGAGTAAGATCATCTCTGTGATAGTCGCACGTCTCTGTCCTCAGAAAGACGTGTCCTTTAATGTAAATTCTAAAACTAAAATCAAGTTATAAAATAAATGCTCTGTAAACGCACTAAATGTCAGCACAAATGATGATTAATACTCCTTCAACTGCTCCTATTTTTTAATTTCAATGTTATTTTCTTCTTCTTCTTCTTAAATAATCTGAGCTCATTGTGTTCTCATAGATGTCATAAAGCATGACATGAATGTAACTGTGAAATACAGTGTAGAGCTGCAACCTGGAAGTAAATGGATGATGATCTGGAGGAACATGATCTCAATGCATGTGAAGGCAATAGTTCTTTGCACATTAGGACAATGAATAGTTTATAAGCTGCCAGATGAGACCAAAACATGACACAATTATGAGTTTGAGCACAAGAGTTAATAAACATGTGATATGGGAACATGTGGATCCTGTAAAGCAAATGTCCTCCTGTAGGAGTGTATTAGAGGTGAAAGTGACTGTTTCTCCAGACAGAACTGTCCTTATATCACTATGAAATAATATCTCACATTCAACTCTGTGTGTCTGTTCAGTCCTGAAGCACACAACAATTTCAAACAGCACATTGAGCATCAACATGCATGAATCTCATTTTGTCAGTAGCAGTATGTGGCAATGCTTGTCATTATATATATCCTCTACTGATCTGTATATCTCAACAGGTTGAGATATTGTGGTGTCACAGATGAAGGTTGTGCTGCTCTGGCTTCAGCTCTGAGATCAAACCCCTCTTCAATCCTGAGCGAACTCGATCTGACTGAGAATAAACTAAAACAATCAGAAGTGAAGTTGCTCTCTGATCTGATGTATAATCCACATTATAAACTGAAGAAACTGAAATATTGTGAGTATGTTTTATTTAAAGCTTTTACATTGAAAAGTTCAGTAACATCCTCATATGTGTTTAACTGGAGAATAAAAGATAATTCAGCTCCACTTTAGTCTCTGTAAACTGTTTTAATAAGTTTAATTCCGTGATGTGAATATGATCTATGAATATATGAAGATTTTCTTACAGTGTCTCTGTGTGTAAGTGATCAAGAAAAAGTTGTTTATCATTTAGTGTTATTAATCTATTAGCAGTTTTTCATTCATATCTCTGGCTGTAATATGAATATGTTAATATCTCTGTCTGTTTTTTTTTCTGAAATGATCTCCTGATGTGATATTGACAGCAGTGATATCTCATACTCATATGTGACTGTCTGTATGTTTTATTGTAGGACTCTCAGTATTTAGACATCAGTCCAGTTTCCTCAGGATCAGCTGATGGTGAATAAGGAGCTACAGAGACTGAAGACACAGAGACACCGACACTAACGTGTGTGACTTCACACCAGTTTCTTGTTTTTATCTTTTTGTGGGTCTGTTATTCTCAGTTAGTTTCCCACAATGATCTATTACAGGACCTGACATATTCAAGAGCTTATTTAACTTGTGTAATTTAAAACTCAATTTTATATGCAATGGCCCATTAAAGTAAGTGCTGAAAGTCACCATAAGCAATTTGTAATTGTTCTGGATACACTAGATCAGGGGTGTTAAAGTCATTGTTGGTTGAGGGCCAGATAGGAAAAAATGTAACCATGCACAGGCCGAATTATCTTTTTTAAACCTTATTAAACCACTACAGTTATATTAATACCCAAAACAAACAAACAAACTACAATTTAATTTGCAAGAAAAACTAGAAAAAGACACCGCTCCTTGAACGGCATTTGTTTTTACAGCGAAAAGACTTTATTACATTTTTAAAAATGTTTATTTAATATTTTTTATTAGTGATGCACTGATTTATATTTCACATGGCCAATTCGAATTTTTTACAAGCAATTTTGCTGAGTCTGTAGCATGAGCTGTTTTTGACTTAAATATGATAATATAATTTCAAGATTTACAGTAAAAACAGCATGGTCTGACTAGTTTTGTGAAATTATGCTACATATGACATCTGCACAAAACAAAAATTGCAGACTGAAAATGCAAATTCACTCTTTGTCAGTAGGTGGCACTTGTGGAACAGCAGCGATATATTTTCTTGGTTACTGCTGTACACTACGTCCACACGAAGCCGGAGCTTACCCTATACCCTATCCGATCTTTTTTTTTCCCCTCGTCTCAAGAAATATCTGCATCCACACGAAACCACTGAAACACATCAAAACGATGTATACATGCCTGACCATTATGGCGCTGTAATTCTGCCACAGAGATACACTTAAAGCAGCGAATAAGACTTGTAACATCCGCATAAACCTTGCGCGCTGTATACAAACTATAGTAAAGCTTAGAAATAACGCTTTATTTTGGCTCAGTGTCTTCTGCAGCACGAACACAAGCATCTAGAGTCTGCTATTGTTGTTGTTGCTGTTTTGTGCTGTTAGCGGCATCTGACTAGGGTCGACACGTGGGGTGATGACATCATTGTTTCACAAAATATACGGATAGGCAGTACACACAAAAACGCAAAGGCGGCGTTTTCAGATTTATCCACTCTGGGACCCGGGTTTCAAAAAATAGCGGTTTCACCTTCTGAAAACGCCGGATCCGTGTGGACGAAACGCCTATCCGATACAAAATTTGTGCATATACACAAAAATGCGTCTCTGTGTGGACGGGGCCTTAGAGGCTCTGCACTTGTAAACATGTCTTTATACGGAGATAAAGAGGAAAAGAAAATACCATCAAAACTTTTCTGAAGAGAGTCAGTTCCCTTCAGACATACATTCATATAAATTCAACATTATTTTTTTCGTCCCATATTTCATGAACAGTGAGCTTGTGCCTAGTACAGTATTTTTGGCGCATCTGTGTTCTCCTCTTTACGTCTGTATTCAGTACAAACTTTACATCCTTTTACTGGTTTTTCTTTTCTTTTTTTTTTGCTCCTGTCTCTGAACACAGTTACTAGTAATTACAAATACATATTCTTCTTGATGGAATCAAGAAGAATATATTTTTCAATATGGAGAGTTTTAATGAAGGTATAGCTTATTAACAATTTGACAAAGTTATATGTATACCAAAGGACAGATTGAAAGAAAGAATAAATACAAAGTTGGATTCATACTAGCTGACAGGTGGACTAACCAGATCTAAGATGTACTGATGAATCATTGACTGGAGGTAGCTGTTTGCTGGGTTGATGAATGGATGAAGAGAGATAAATAAATGGATGCATCACTGTAGAGGCAGAGATGAGAGGAATGCGACATTGGCCCACTAGAGTGCTGACGGTCTAAATCCCCCCCATACTCCCCTGTCTGTATGTTGTGTGAATGAGACTACTATTGTCCCAATGCACAGGGGACGTTCCACTGCTGGTGCTTTTGTTTCCACTAATGCCCCAGCATTCATACTCACACATTTTGTTTGCACATTTGTTTTTGCAGTGGCATTTAATTTTCATGTGGCTGATGGCCTTTTACTAGGGGTTTAACGATACACTCAGCTCACAATTTGATAATTATCACAATACTGTTTTCATGATACAATATGTATGACAATAAACCAACAAAATTAAAAAATGAAACTGAAATTCAAATAACAGGTTTATTTCCAAAACATTAACAATTTCCAATAACTGTGTTGTACAAACAACTTAATAGAGAATTTACAATATTTCAAGATTTGATTGGGTGTCACTGAACAATAAAACTGTTTTTTTTTAACATGAAATTAGGATAGCTGAAACCTAAGAGAGAATTTATTAAAGCAATAAAATAAAGTGACAGAGGTATTCAGATTCTGGAACCAAAATGAAAATATTTTTTCACTTACAATGTTAGCCCTTTTTGCTGGTAAAAAAAAAAAAAAAAAAAATCAGAGATTTGGCATTATCAGGACCCACAAATATTGGCCAATTGCATTATTATACATTATATACACACCATTAAATATAGCAGTTAATGTAGCAAATACTGTTACTGAAACTCTGTAAATTTTCATTTTTGTTACACATCTCAAATTGATATTGCTTGGCAGAAATGAAACACTTATATATCAAAAATGTTTGTATCTTGAAAAGAAAGCATTGTTATGATTTGCATACTTTTTTATTTTAGAGGTCTCAGAGCTTGCAGAAATTTTTGGCTTACATATTTTTGCATCAAAAGTCAAGTCAATTGTATGTGTATAGTGTTTTATTTACAATACGCATTGCAGCATTATGGAAATTCCTGATGTTAATGTTTATAGTACTTTGAAGCCTAATGGTGCAAATTTAGTTTAGAGCTGAGCAATGTTATAGTTTACATTTAATAACGATATACAATCAAGCAGTTGAGATTTGCTATAGTATATATCACTTTATGTGAGTGTATATGTATGCAGAGAAACATTGGTTATATTGTTAAATGTATGTTATATTTTTCATACTTCACCCAGGAGTGTTTTTAGTTTTTATGTATATGTTGTGGTTTTTAACATGCATGTTCAAGTTATACTGTACTTGACCTTAGCCCACTTACCATATAGCTACATTTTATTAAAACAAGAATATTCAAGTTTGTGCCTCACACTGATATTAATCAATTTCTCATTAATACAATAATGTCCATGAAACTCCAGATAAGCATATATAATCTTTTATACTTAATCTTACCCCTCAATTACATTAAAACTGGCACTGCAAATTTTAAAAGCTATCTGAGACGTTCTTATGCGTACTGGCTCATAGGATGGTCACTCCATTTAGGAAGATGAGAGATCTTCTCTTCTGTGCTGGGCTGGATGGGCCAACCCCACGCTTTGAAGAAGGGACACAGATTCAGTTTGACCACCTTGGAGAAGGTCTCAGCATATAGATTCATCTTGCCTGCTTTGTCATCTGGCACTCCACTCATATCATGGTAGGCAGCAAAAACTTTCTTAAAAGCATCCCAGCCAAATTTTTCCTGAAGCTTGAAAAAAAAAAAAAAAAAGAAAAAAGGTTAGAGAGATGATGGAAGACTACACAAAAATGGGTATAAATTATATTATATATATATATATATTTTTTATAATAATTGCATAAATTACATTTCATATTTTTTTGTTTCGCATAAGATTTTATTGTTTTTTTTGTTTTTTTTTTTAATTACAAATTTCTTTTTAAAAATTAACTTTGAAAAAAAGAGTAAATTATCACTTCCAATGCTCACAAATAACCCATTCTTGCTTTAAACTCTCCTAAATTTTTTTTACAACTGGCAATGATGATGTAACAAAAATGTACATTATCAAACAATTTTATAAACCATTTTACTGTATAAACAAACTGTTAAACTTATTCGCATCAGTTTTTTCCTGCATGTAAGTCTCGAGTGCTGTCCACACACTCCAGCTTTTTAAATCCTTACCACCACTGCAACATCTTGATACGAGCCCGGCGGTTTTCTAGAATGTGGGATGAGCATTAGCTCTTTCAATCGCAGCAGCTTCATCATGTACACTGACCACAGGTTGCAGGTGCACTCAGTGGTGTGTGGAGGGGAACTCCCAAACTCTGCGCTGCTGGTTATGACCCAACTCATGAATGGGTCCCCAAAGACCACTTTTATAGGCTTCCTCTACATTTATTAGACCTGGGGCAGAGTTGGAGTGCATCATGATGGGATATCCAGCATGCATGAAACCTGAGGGGGGAATAGGAGGAACAGTGTTATCGTTAGGATTGTGTGAATATAATTAATATTAATGGCATGATTCTGTTACAATAGTGATAGTTCTTTATCTCAGCAATAGTACCACTGACCGCAAGAGATCTGAACATCTGCAACAAACCGCTCCTTGCGGGGAAACTTGGCAGGTCTTGCTGCCAGGTCAGCTATGCTTCTCATTATAGTATCCCAAAGTGTAGCCACCTCATCAGGGCGGTCCAGATTCCTTATAAACTCTGATTCTAATGCGATGATGATATTCTCAAACTCAAGTTCGGCCCAGGGGGCAGGTGCTGAACGGATCCTGCTCACCCAGTCAGCTACACTTGTCTCTCCTGAGGGACAAAACAAGTTTTACCTTTGAATGTACTTACTTACTCTGATGCTCACTGAATATTAATTCAGAATTCTTACCAGATTTGAAGTATGGAGCCTGTACAGAGACCTGTACGACAATTTCCACCCCATCCACTTTGCTCTGGGGAGGTGCTATGAGGTAGATGAGCCCTCCCCACAGATTCCTGACCTGGACCATTTGTTTGTTTAAGGGGAATCGCTCATGGACCACAGGAGCCCGTTTCAGGACATTTGCTCCACCAATGTTATCTGTCTGGCAACCAAGCTGCACCTATATAGAGTATCTCCTCGTGTTAATAACATGCTCTCCAAGCCCTATGAGCATTAAATTTGTTTCTAGAATGACATGTAATGTATATTAGTGTTGTCAAAAGTGCTGAATTCGGTACCAAGTCCATACTGAAATTTTAAAAATGTTACCGCTTTGAGCACTGTTGATTGGATTCGTAAACACCTCTGACTGGCCACTGTGTTCACACGCTCATCAGATATGTCTGTGATTGGCTACAATGATGAACGCTTCAAAACTTTTGTAAATAGTCATCAGTGACACTCTTCACTGAGTGCCTACAGAGATACACATGCAGCGTTTTAAAGCAGGCGTCTACCCATGCGTTGATCATTGTATTTAATCACAGATATATGTGTTGAGCGCATGAACACAATGGTATTTACGAATCCACTCAACAGCGCTCAAAGTCACATTTTTAAAATTTCTGTACCGACTTAGTAGTCTGTATATCGACTTTATTGATTACCTGCCAATTTTTCCCAACGATCTCTGGAGGTATTTCTATGAACGTCTTCATACCAGGAGAAAGATATAAGCCTGTGCTTATCCATTCTTCACAAGCTGAAACAAGTAATTTTAAAGTGCTCAGAAATTGTAAAACTTAAACAGGGAATAACATTTTCCTTCTGCATTTGGCAAGAAAACTTTCATACCCGCAGTGTTTGCACTGATCCGAACTCTTGCATTAGACACAGTGGGCAAGTTGGGTCTGTCCTTGATGATGTATGGAAGAAGGGCATCAGGATTAGGCGACACTTTGTATACCTCAGTCCCAATGTGGAGCATTAGGTGGTCTTTGGCACTTTCAACAGGACAATTACTGGACACCTGTGGAACACCTACCTTCTTCACTATGTCAGTAAGAAGTGTGAGCACTGAAGTGTAGGCGGCACTGTCATGTGAACACATACGAAGGTAATTTGCACAGTCGCAGCCCAGCTGCTTCAAGTAGCCCTGTTCATGATCAGTCAGTTCTTTTCCCTGGCTTACATGTTCAGAAAATCGCTGCAGCATCCTACGAAAGTGGTACCCCTCTCTACACCAATGCTCTATTTCTGGGGCCTTATATACCCTCCACCCAAGATGTTGCTTAAAGCTTCCCATCTTGTTAAGATGTGATTTCCTGGGGTCATTACAGCAAGGGTGGTCGGGCCCAATACCAGCATGACCCCCAATCAGAAGACCTCCACCTTCAGCAACAATTCTTGGATCTCTGCACACTGGCATCACTGAAGTGGTGGTCAGATCTTCTCAAGAGGTGGCAATCTTGATCAGCGAGCTGAGGGAATATGAATCAAGTTGATAGCCCCCGGCCCAGGTAGCCTTCATGGGATACCAGAATTACTCGACCTTGTCCATAATAGGCACCGGCAATGAATGCTTTTTCAGCCGGAGTGACCGCAATGGGAAATGCTAATGGTCCGTGCACCATCACCTCAGATGCTAAAGCCCCTCCTTTGGTGTCAAACTCGGACACACCTTGTAGCAGGAACTCTAGATCATCTTTGAAGTCTTTGCCTATTCTGAAAAAAAGACAAGACAGATGGTGAAATGCATGGTTTAAATGAATGGTTAAAATGCAAATATGTATGCTGAACTTACGATAAAGCAAGCCAACTAAAAGGGATGTTTCTTGGAACAGGAAATTTGCCAACTTCTCCTGGGTGTTTAGAGAAATAAATTCCTGCAACACTGCACACCTTGTTTCCTGGGAAGTTCCTTATAGTGTTTTCTTGTGGATGGTGAGAAGACCAATTCCAGGCTTGGCCAGCAATGATCAAACCACCTCCAGCTTTGAGGAAAGCAATCAGATCCTTTGCACAGGTCTCGACACTGTAAGCATCTGTGATATATATAGCTAATCCATCCCGAAAGTCTCCTAGCTCTGTCTTGATAGGGCAGTAGTTCAAGTTGTCAGCTACTGAACGTAAACTCCCCTTGATCCCTACAATGCCGACATCACCGGTACATGGCATGAGCCACATTAGGGCATTCTCTATGAGGCCGGGAAAGCGTGTTAGGTATGCCTCATGTCCCAACACCACTATTCGTCCCTGACCGTAATGAGATGCAGCCATCAGCACCTGACCTCTTGGATTCATGGCAAGTGGAAAGGCATGCTTTCACCTATTAGTACAAGATTGCTGGGCACTGCTTTCCCTTGGAAATCAAGCTCCTGCAGCCCAGACATGAGAGTGTTGTAGTCCTGTTCACATGCCATGGTGGAGTACTTCTGTTTAGTAAGTCAATTCAAATCAATCACTCTTAACTAACAATCAGTTGTACAGGGTCTGAACACTGGGTTTGTTCAACCAGAGCTTGTGCATGCAGAAAAATTATACCAATTGGTTTTCAGTCCTACACAAAGACAGAAAATGAGAAGAGAGAGAAAAAAAACAAGTTACATTTTAGAAAAAAACATATATATATATATATATATATATATTTTTTTTTTTTTTTTTTTTTTTTTAGAAAACATACATATATATTTAGAAAAATACAAAAATGTTCTTTAAAAATAATTGTATTGCTTAATATACTATACAAAAATGTCTATTGCACCCATAAAGAGCACAGAGCATGCCCATAAATACTCCCTTTTTCATTTTGTTTGTTCATCTAATGATGATCACATGATCCTTCAGAATCATTGTAATATACGGATTTTCTGCTCAAGAAACTTTTCTTAGTAATATCAATGTTGAAAACAGTTGTGCTGCTTAATATTTTTATAGAAACTGTGATAGATTTTAACTTTTTTTTTAAACAGCATTTATTTGGAATAGAATTTGTTTGTAAAATTATAAATGCCTTTACAGTCAATTTGATCAATTTAATGCATCCTTGCTGAATAAAATTATTAATTTATTACCTTACTGATCCCAAACTTTTTGAATGGAAGTTTTGAATGCAAGTTTGAAAACTGAGTATAGTAGATGTATTTCCCTTCAGATGTATTTCCCTTACATCCCTTCAGCATGTAAACACACGGCAGCCGTCTCTAACCATTGCACACTCGTGTTACATCCAAACTACAAATCAACAAACTAGTGTTTCCCGAATTAATTGGTTCTGGGAACATTACAGGTGACAGGTTACTCCGCTAGAAATTTTACGTTCCCAGAACATTCTCAGAACGTCCACTGGTATTAAGGACGTTGTCTATGTACGTTCCCAAATTGTTCACAATGTGGAGTTCTTTTAAGGTTTGGGGAACGTTATTTGGTGGACCTTCAGAGAACATTCAGGACTTTCTGGGAATGTTTTGGGGACTATTACTATAGGACGTTCTTATAACTTCCCAAATGTCCTCTTTGTAACGTTCTTGTGCAACCATAAAATAACCAAAATAGAATGTCCCCCTAAACTCATATCGGGAACGTTATTAAATAACCAATAGAGGACCATGTGGCAACATTCTGTTAATGTCCCAAATGTCCTCTTTGTAACGTTCTTATGTGACCATAAAATAATCAAAATGGAACGTCCCCCTAAAGTCATATAAGGAACCTTGAACTGCAGCACTTTCATTACCAAAAGAGGACATTTTAGGAATGTCCCATATGTTCTGTAAAATTTCAGAATTTTCGTCACTTTTAGAGAACTTTTAGGCAAAGTTGCGCAAGGTCACGAGAACGTCGTCGCCTTCGTGGGTGTTTTATAGAAAATATTAACGTTTGATGTCACCGTTATGGAGGTGAGCGTTTGCTTTTGATAGGCTCTTCATTCTTGACATTTTAACATTAGATTTTCTGTGGCTGCTTTAGTTGTGTTTAACATGTTTGTTATAGCAAAAAATGCAAATGAATTGGGTTGTTCAGTGCTGGTGATTCACTAATCTTCTCCAGAGAATAAACTATGAGTTTTTAAAAAAATGTATTATATAGAGAGTTTTGAGCCGTGTCTTCTAGACTCACACAGACATCGTGAATCAGCGTATGATCTTCAACAATGGTGACAATAAACAAAAATCTTTTTTTGTGACTTCAGTAGCTTGTTTTGTGATGCTCAGAGTTGATCTGTTTATCTGAAAATTTTGTCACCATTGTTAAGGATCATACGCAGAATCTTGATGTCTGTGAGTCTAGATGATGCTAAAAAAATTTTGATGATAAAAACTTTCAAAATATCAAAGCTGAGCAGGATTTTATGCATCATCATAGAACATGAAACATAATACAATAATCAGACATTAGTGAACATGACCACTGTATGATGATAAAATCATTGACAATAAGCAAAGAAAACCCACTTGATCAGATTTCTTTTTATAACAAATCTTTAGAAACACACAGTTACAACAGTTGGAGAAAAAAATACAGTCAAAATGTCAAGGGTCAGGAGCCCAACTAAAGCAAGCGCTTACCTCTGTAACGGTGACATCTATAAATTTTGATAAAACATCAACGCCTCATTAAGAAGTTTAGTATGAAAGAAATAAAGTCATTGTGGTTTGTAATAAGTGAAAATGCTGAGATCTAGAGAGATCTGTTAGTGTTTAATGTTGTTTTTGTTATCCGAGTTTTGTGAGGTTACCATTGTGTAGGAGAGTTGATCCTGTGCTTCAGTCAGTGATGTTCCAGAAACGCTGAGGTTTTGCTGCATGTTGCTTTATTTAAAGGCTGTAGTAACTGTGTAGTTGCTGATGCAGTGATACAGCAGGTACATTAGCTCATGTGCTGTAGATTTGCCTTTTAAAGGGGTGATGAACTGAAAATCAAGTTTTCCTTGAGCTTTTGATATATAAGAGGTCATCATGCTATAAGAATATTCTGTAAGTTTTAGAGTTGAAAACTTCCTTGTTAGTCCAATAAAAGCTTTAATTGACACCAGACCCAGAAAACGACAGGATTTACAAAATGGGGATCTATGACGTCAAAGGGCAGCAAGCACCGCCTCTGCAGAAGAAGATCAACGCCTACTTCATTCCTGCCTGTTTAGCCCCGCCCACCGATTCACGCATGACATGCAATAGAGTGCCCCAGGGATGACGCATTTTTGTAGGCAAAACCCGGAAGCGAGTTAGCATTTTAGGACTTCCGGTTCCAACGCCGTAAAGTCTATGGGTTTTTTGAATGGGTTTTTGCTAAATCGCCTGAAATAAGGTCTGTGGTTAACAAAGCCTCTAAATACTTTCACGTTTTGATCTATGACATAAAACACACCAGTTATAACCCACTTGTGATTTTTTAAACTTTTACTGTGTCTTAAAATCGGCGGTTGCTAACAAATTGCTAAAAAGGGCCTACTTCCTTTGGCGGGGACTTTAGATGTCATCATTAAAAATGGGACATTTGGACAGCATTTCTCATGAAAATGTGGAAAAGTATTCATAACAGCACAGATCATAATCAGCGAACATGTTTTTAAATAACGTAGTTTTTTAAATACAGTTTGAGGAAGCTTGGTGGTGACGACTTTGATCCGCGATCATGGTGTGCTGTAGTCCGTTTATAGCCTGCTGTTAGCCTTTTATATCTGACGACTTTATTTAGGCTTCAAAATCTATAAATGTTGTGTTAACTTGTAAAGATTATCTTGATAGACAAAACGTGTAAGTGTCATAACCCTTTGTTAAACACAGAGCTTATTTTCTGCGATTTTCCAAAAGTCTATGGGAAAAATGCATAGGCTTTCAACCGAGGGAACCCGTGTGCCGCTAACTTCTGGGTTGGCCTACAAAAACGCGTCATCCCTGGGGCACTCTATAGAATAGGTAGCCTAAGCAAAGAGCTTAGAACCAGCGACACTTTGATACTTTTTGGGTAACAGCCACTAGATGGTGCTCCGGTAGCGCAGCCGCCATTATGGGGTGAAAATACTAACTAGCCCATAGAATCCTTCACATCTTCACAATTTCACTACCAAATCAGAAGCGCAATAGAACAGTTTTTTAAATTAAGTCATCAGTAAATTGTATGGTTCCTACACTGTAAAAAAAAAAAAAATCCTAATTTTATGGAAAATAACTGTGATTTTTTTACGGTCATTTTCTTTTATTTTAAATTATACTCAAAACTCTGTAAAATTACAATGTATGTAAATGAACAACTCGGCTGTTATTTTATGTATGAAATTTTTATAGTATTACAGCACTGCAGAAGTTTGATATTAAACAACTTAGTTAGAGACCAGACTCTGCTATCAGTGAGTCAGACCACTTTATGATGACTGTCATCACTTAAAAACTGACCAACATCATCTGATCTGAGATTTATTTATTTACTTTTTTTTTTTTTTTTTTTTTTTGTCATAACAAACATGCATCAGAAACACACAGTTAAAGCAATCTGACAAATGCTAACGTTAAAGTGTCAAGAGCTCAACTAAAGCAAGCACTGACCACCAGAATGGTAACTTCAAACTTTATTATTTTATTCAATAAAACATCAACATCTAAACCTCTGTTAACTCTCAATAAGAACTTTAATATGAAATAAAGTCTGGATTGTAATAAGTGAAGATGCTGAGATCTTGAGAGATCGGTTAGTGTTTCATGTTCTATTGGGATTTAGAGAGTTTCTATCGTGTGTTTTGTGGGTCACCATTGTGCTGAAGAGTAGAGCCTGTGCCTCAGTCCAGGATGAGCCAGAAAACTTCAATGTTATGCTGCATGTTGCTTTATTTCAGAGGCGGTAACATAGAGTTATAGTCATTCATTCATGTGTGTTCTTCTGGTTAAATGCAAGAGATTTAATGGACATTAGACAACACTGCAAAATCAAGTTGTTTATTGTCCAACATTCCCAATTTTTCTGATGTATGTTTTTAGTTTAATTTTAATATGTTATTATTAATTCAGTGTTTATAATGCTAATACTTGAACTTCAAAGAATTTTAACCCAAACTGGCTGGGTTTCTAGAGAGCAAAGGTTTTGTGAAAAAAGTGGAAGATGTAAACACAAAGTGTGTAAAATAAGCTGTAAAAAGGATCTGATGATCACTGATAGTATTTTGTTCTGTGTTGTCATCATTCAGGTTGGATTTCAGCTTTAATGTACTTTTTTTTTTTTTTTAAACAAACCAGCTGATATTGCCAGAAACTAGAGGACTGCCGACTTGCTTTCACCCCAAAATGGCGGAAACGCAGGGCTGCTGCTGGGCGCTGGTGTTGCAATGGAACTTTCTATTGAGTGTCGCTTCTTGTTAGTGTAGGCCTATATTCTTTGGCCTAAGTAACAAAGGCCTATGTGATGCTAAACCAGGTCGAGCTACCAAGCAAACATGCCGTTGAGGATTATATTGTGCAGGACCTGGACTTCACAGTAACGCAATGTGAGTAACTGTGTTAAATCTAATGCCTGATCTGATATTAATGATTCATGTTCAGATGATCTTTGTCTGTGTGTCAGTAAATCAAACACGTGACTAAACATCAACTTGCGTTGTTTCTCTTAGTAGGATGAAAATAATCTGTCATTTATCGGTGATTAAATTATATAAAGAAAGTGATCAAAGAAAACTCCCTTTGCAGTCGTTGGAGCAGCGCGCGCTGAAGCTGTCAATCAAACAGCGCGAGTTTATCAGTGACTGATGCGCAAAACTCCCGTTTTATTCAACGAATCTCTTAGTTATATCGCGTTTGCACTGTTAGTGAAGATGAAAGCATTTGTTAGTGTGCAGAAATTGAGTTGCAATGACGAGATCACACTGCTTTCATGCGCTCAACATGCGCTTTGTACACCATTTGTCCTATTTCCATTTAGCAAAATACGACTATTAATACGACTATTAATACGACTATCCAATATTAACGACTACACCTACCCCACCCTAAACCTACCCTTAGTGATTTATAGTGCATATAGGCCTACCCTCTATGAGCACGTGTTCGTTGGAATCAAACCCATGATCAGTTGATCACATGATTGTATATAGTTATATATTGCAATCTTCTACCAATTGAGCTGCGAATGCAAAATGTTTGCATTTTTTTGACGCAGATAAAAGGGAACAATGCATTAAAATGGAAGTGTCCTGTTGTTGATAGGGGCGCAACTTTAGTAAACGCTCCTATGGGTTGTATTTCAGGGAAGTGACAAACGACCTATATAGGCGTATTGGTCGGAGAACATGTTGCTTAATGTAGCTAGTACTGTCACTGAAACACTTTAAATTTTCATTTTAGTTACACATCTCATATTGATATTGCTTGGCAGAAATGAAACAAACAAAAAATATTAGTATCTTGAAAAGAAAGCATTGTGATTTGAATACTTTTCCATTTTAGAGGTCTCAGAGCTTGCATCAAAAGTCAAGTAATTTGTATGCGTATAGTGTTTTATTTACAATATGCATTGTAAGCATCATTATGAACATTTCTGATGTTAATGTTTATAGTACTTTGCCTAATTGTGCAGAGAGATTTAGTTTAGAGCTGAGCAATATTATAGTTTACATTTAATGATATAAAATCAAGCAGTTGAGATTTAATATAATATATATCACTTTATGTGAGTGTATTATATGTATGCAGAGAGACATTGGTTGTTAAATGTATGTGATATTTTTCACACTTCACCCAGGAGTGCCCCAGGATCACTTTAATTTGACAGTTGCATGATTCCAAATATATGTGGCAGAACATGTTATTATACAAAACAATACAGCATTGAGGCGACTGCTACATTATCATCAGTAGTCATCATTCTTTGCTGCCATACATTTAAACTTGTGCAAAACATTTTTCTTGTTTTTCAAATTGAAAATCTAGGAACAGTGTGAAAGCAAAAAGAACTGGTTTTGTTACCACTACACCATGAAAAGCCTCTATCACATACAGTATAAAGTCAAAAGACCACTGAGGCATATAAGTGAAATGTAAACAAAAATTACTAAATATACTTTCCCCTTCAGCACTAAAGTGGACCAGGCCAAGGTTTAGTTTTTTGTATTTATATGTTGTGTTTTTAACATGCATGTTCAGGTTATACTGTAGCCAACTTACCCTATAGCCACATTTGATTAAAACAAGAATATAAATATAATTTAAAAAATTCTGAATAAGTTTTTTTTCCTCACATTTATATGAATCAATTTCTCATGAATACAATAATGTCCATGAAACTCCAGATAAGCATATATAATCTTTTATACTTAATCTTACCCCTCAATTACATTAAATCTGGCACTGCAAATTTTTAAAAGCTATCTGAGACGTTCTTATGCGTACTGGCTCATAGGATGGTCACTCCATTTAGGAAGATGAGAGATCTTCTCTTCTGTGCTGGGCTGGATGGGCCAACCCCACGCTTTGAAGAAGGGGCACAGATTCAGTTTGACCACCTTGGAGAAGGTCTCAGCATATAGATTCATCTTGCCTGCATTGTCATCTGGCACTCCACTTATATTATGGTAGGCAGCAAAAACTTTCTTAAAGGCATCCCAGCCAAATTTTTCCTGAAGCTTGAAAAAAAAAGTACAATAAAAAAGGTTAGAGAGATGATGTAAGATTACACAATAATGGGTATAAATATATTTTTTATATTTATATAATTATATTTTTATTATAATTACATAAAATATTTTTTTTTATTTGTTTTGCATTATTTTGTTTTGTTTTTTAAATAACAAATTTCTTTTTTAAAAAATTAACTGAAAAAGGGTAAATTATTACTTGCAAGACACCCTTGCTATAAAATTTCAATGCTAGCAGGCTAATGTTAGCATTTCCCAGATCACCTACTTCACCTTTAAACAATCCGCTAAAACAATATTCACAGTCTGTTTACCTGCATGTAAGTCTCGAGTGCTGTCCACACACTCCAGCTTTTTAAATCCTTACCACCACTGCAATACATCTTGATACGAGCCTGGCGGTTTTTTAGAGTCATGGCGGGATGAGCATTAGCTCTATTCATTCGCAGCACTTCCTCATGTACGTACACTGACCACAGGTTGCAGGTGCACTGAGTGGTGTGTGGAGGGAACTCCCAAACTCTGCGCTGCTGGTTATGACCCAACTCATGAATGGCTCCCCAAAGACCACTTTTATAGGCTTCCTCTACATTTATTAGTCCTGGGGCAGAGATGGAGTGCATCATGATGGGATATCCAGAATGCATGAAACCTGAGGGGGGAATAGGAGGATCAGTGCTATTGTTAGGAATATAATTAATAATAATGGCATGATTCTGTTGTAACAGTGATGGTTCTTTATCTCAGCAATAGTACTACTGACCGCGAGAGATCTGAACATCTGCAACAAACCGCTCCTTGCGGGGAAACTTGGCAGGTCTTGCTGCCAGGTCAGCTACACTTCTCATTATGGTATCCCAAAGTGTAGCCACCTCATCAGGGCGGTCCAGATTCCTTATAAACTCTGATTCTAATGTGATGATGATATTCTCAAACTCAAGTTCGGCCCAGGGGGCAGGTGCCGAACGGATCCTGCTCACCCAGTCAGCTACACTTGTCTCTCCTGAGGGACAAAACAAGTTTTACCATATACCTATAAATGTTCTGAATAGAAACCTTACTGTAATGCTCACTGAATATTAATTCATAATTCTTACCAGATTTGAAGTATGGAGCCTGTACTGAGACATGCACGACAATTTCCACCCCATCCACTTTGTTCTGGGGAGGTGCAATTAGGTAGATGAGCCCTCCCCACAGATTCCTGACCTGGACCATTTGTTTGTTTAAGGGGAATCGCTCATGGACCACAGGAGCCCGTTTCAGGACATTTGCTCCACCAATGTTATCTGTCTGGCAACCAAGCTGCACCTATATAAAGTATTTCCTCATGTTAATAACATGCTCTCCAAGCCCTATGAGCAATAAATTTGTTTCTAGAATGACAAGTATATTACATACAGCACTATTCCTTTATTGATAACATGTATATAGACTATTGATTACCTGCCAATTTTTCCCAACGATCTCTGGAGGTATTTCTATGAACGTCTTCATACCAGGAGAAAGATATAAGCCTGTGCTTATCCATTCTTCACCAGCTGAAACAAGTCATTTTACAGTGATCAGAAATTGTAAAACTTAAACAAGGAATAACACTGTCATTCTGCATTTGGCAAGAAACCTTTCATACCCGCAGTGTTTGCACTGATCCGAACTCTTGCATTAGACACAGTGGGCAAGTCGGGTCTGTCCTTGATGATGTATGGAAGAAGGGCATCAGGATTAGGCGACACTTTGTATACCTCAGTCCCAATGTGGAGCATTAGGTGGTCTTTGGCACTTTCAACAGGACAATTACTGCACACCTGTGGAACACCTACCTTCTTCACTATGTCAGTAAGAAGTGCGAGCACTGAAGTGTAGGCGGCACTGTCATAAGAACGCATATGAAGGTAATTGGCACAGTCGCAGCCCAGCTGCTTCAAGCAGCCCTGTTCATGATCAGTCAGTTCTTTTCCCTGGCTTACATGTTCAGCAAATCGCTGCAGCATCCTACGAAAGTGGTACCCCTCTCTACACCAATGCTCTATTTCTGGGGCCTTATATAACCCTCCACCCAAGGTGTTGCTTAAGAGGCTCAATCCCATCTTGTTAAGAATGTGATTTCCTGGGTATTCGGTCATCACATTACAGCCAGGGTGGGTCTTGGCCCAATGCCAGGCATGACCCCCAATCAGAAGACCTCCACCTTCAGCAACAAATTCTTGGATCTCTGCACACTGGGCATCACTGTAGGAAGTGCAGACGTAGACGCTCAGATCTTCTCTTAAGTCAGTCAACTGGCAATCTAAACCTGATTTGTTCAGTACCGCGTGGGCTGCTTTGAGGCTGGGTAGGATCCCAATAACACCCGTCCGACCCTCATCAAGCCATTTGATTGCATTGATCATGAATGTGGACAGAGAGTCCCGGCTCAGGTAGCTTTCATGGGATACCAGAATTACTCGACCTTGTCCATAATAGGCACCAGCAATGAATGCTTTTCCAGCTGGAGTGACCGCAATGGAAAATGCTAATGGTCCGTGCACCATCACCTCAGATGCTAAAGCCTTTCCTTGGGTGTCAAACTCAGACACACCTTGTAGCAGGAACTCTAGATCATATTTGAAGTCTTTGCCTTTTCTGAAAAAAGAAAGACAGATGGTGAAATGCATAGTTTGATAAAAAGAATGGTAAAAAGTAAAATTGTATGCTGAACTTACGATAAAGCAAGCCAACTAGAAGGGATATTTCTTGGAACAGGAAATTTTCCAACTTGTCCTGGGTGTTTAGAGAAATAAATTCCTGCAACACTGCACACCTTGTTTCCTGGGAAGTTCCTTATAGTGTTTTCTTGTGGATGGTGATAAGACCAATTCCAGGCTTGGCCAGCAATGATCAAACCACCTCCAGCTTTGAGGAAAGCAATCAGATCCTTTGCACAGGTCTCGACACTGTAAGCATCTGTGATATATATAGCTAATCCATCCCGAAAGTCTCCTAGCTCTGTCTTGATAGGGCAGTAGTTCAAGTTGTCAGCTACTGAACGTAAACTCCCCTTGATCCCTACAATGCCAGTACATGGCATGAGCCACATTATGGCATTCGCTATGAGGCCAGGAAAGCGTGTTAGGTATTCCTCATGCCCCAACACTACAATACGTCCCTGACCGTAATGAGATGCAGCTATCAGCACCTGACCTCTTGGATTCATGGCAAGTGGAAAGGCATGTTCGCCTATTAGTACAAGATTGCTGGGCACTGCATTCCCTTGGAAATCAAGCTCCTGCAGCCCACACATTAGAGTGTAGTAGTCCTGTTTACATGCCATGGTGGAGTACTTCTGTTTAGTAAGTGAATTCAAATCAATCACTCTTAACTAACAATCAGTTGTACAGGGTCTGAACACTGGGTTTGTTCAACCAGAGCTTGTGCATGCAGAAAAATGATACGGATTGGTTTTCAGTCCTACACATACAGAAAAGAAGAAGAGAAAAAACAAGTTGTATATATTTAGAAAAATACAAAAAAATTATATTGTATAATATACAAAAATCTGATACAAACAATTTAAACTTTACATCCCATCCCAATTGTGGCTACATATGTAATATGCACACACTCACCTTTATCTGTAGATACAAACAAGCTCAAATGACTTTTCTTATTAGCTCTGAGTAACTACTGTGTGAATGTGTTTGTGGCTATGACTATGGCTCACCCATAAGGAGCACGCCCATAAATACTCCTTTTTTCATTTTGTTTGTTCATCTAATGATGATCACATGATCCTTCAGAAATCATTCTAATATGTGGATTTGCTGCACTGTTAGACCTTGCTGTAGAAAAATGGCTAAATTCTGAAAGTAACAAACCATTTTCCAAGCAGAAAAGAAGTGTCCACTAGGTGGCAGTACGCACAGTTCTGAGCACAATGTGCAGTCGTCGAAGAAGAGTGTGTAAAGAATGATTCAAAAATAAGACGGGTAAACTCAAAAGCATGTCTTCTCCATCGTTTTTGATTCCTGTTCTCTTGGTGTATCTTCTGAACTATGTTGCAATGGTGGCTGCACTATTTTTCTTCTCCGATCCTGCCCAGCGAATGTCTGTTTGTCTGGTAATAGTATAGAAAAAAATTGCACTGCGCATGTATCCGCATCCGCGCGCATCCTTGGTTTAGTATACTTTGAAAGATGCACGGACGCGACTGCGCGCGTGACTTGAGTATACCCAGGGTTTAATTAACTCTGTCAAGTGTACTATATTAGTAAACTAATGTAGGGAATAGTAAATGAGGGTATAGGGTTGGATTTGGAACACAGCTTCTGAGTGTCGACTTTGAGCGATGTTAACTCACAGTATATTCCTTTCTGACCCCTGGACTTCCCACCTCTGTATTCCTGTAGGCTATTTTCTCGACAAATATTACCCAGAATGCATTGTTTTCTACAGTATATTACTGTTTTAATGGAAAATGGTTTGTTACTGTCAGAATTTGTCCGTTTTTCTACAGCAAGGTCTAACAGTGTATATTAGGCTACATGTCTGGTACTTATGTTTATTTATATTTATATTTATCATAATATGTGTATAGTTTAAGAATAGTTGCTGAATAGTACATGGTAGAAATAATGACACTTGTGATATTAGTTTAATCTTTCATGACTGTTACTGAGATGGCGAATTTTTAGATATTTTAAATAATTTTTTGTCATTTCTGTAAAATGTTAAAAGGTGTGTTGGATTTATAAACAATAGCTGCCTGGATCTTGTGATTAATTTTGTGAGTGTTTAATGTTTTTAATTGTTTTTGATATACTTTTTATTTTTTTTTATTTTTTTAGTTTATTATCACACTATCTTAAAATTACATGACCAGGATTGCTCATATTAATATAATGCAAGATCCACACAAACATCGTTTACATATTGTTTTCCATATTTACAATTTATCTCTAACTTTCCATGTTACTTTGGTGTTTAGAGTACGATAAGAGCGTTTATAACGGCTTAGAAACAAGTTGTTTCTCATTATGTACACCAAGAAGAAATGTGTAGAAAAATGACACATATGTGTAAAACTCTAGTTTATACATTTTGTGTAAATATTGCATAAAAATGTGTTGGAAGAATTCAGTTGTTTTACACTATTATGTGTAGTTTTAAAATGAACACAACCTGTGTATTTGTTCACAGCATTAACACAATCTGTGCAGCCAAGAACACCTGTAATGTGTTAATATTACACATTTACACAACTTTGTGTTCATTTCAGAGGTGAAGACCAGACCTCCAAAACCAAGACCATTCAAGACCAGAGGTGTGGTCGAGACCAGACCTTCCAAGACCAAAACAAGACCATTCAATCAACATAATTAATTAATTATGTGACTATTGAACATTAATGATGAGCACCTGACAATCATCTTTTCTCTTTGCTTGTCTGGTTGTTATAACTCAGTTACAACAGTCAAACAAATCTAATATTAAAATGTCAAGGTCAAGAGCCCAACTTAACAATGCTTTTTTAACAAATGCTTTTTGACACATTCTGAATGTCTGTGTTTGACACAGTGAATGTGTCAAAATTAACACAAGTGTTGTCCCAAAACACAAGCACTGATGTGTAAGACTTTTTTGACTGAACTTGACAAAGAGATCATTGCAAATTTGGCCTTCATGTTCAGAGGTAGCACAGGTTTTTTTATTTTGTGTTGTTTTCCTCTTTCTTCATGATTCTGCCTGTTAACAGCAGTGTTTAATCACTAGTGCTTGATTAATGACTTAATTATCTCATTAACTTCCCTTTTGAATGGTCTTGTTCTCATCTTGGAGGGTCTAGTCTTGACTACACCTCTGGTTAACATTCCAGACACTTTCACTGTGTTAAAATCATTGACTCAATGAATGTGTCAGAATTAACACAACTCACCCGTTGATGTGTAAGAATTTAACACAGTTTGAGTCAGTTTTAACATCATTTCTAAGAGTGTGATAAGCCATACTTATTGATCAGCGAACATAACCAGAAGCTCAACCGTACACGCTTGATGCGTGATGTTCTTCGGTGTGACCTTTTTTGTCTTACCCTTTAACTCTATGATTAGTCAGGTAGGGTAAGGTTAGTCAAATCTAGCCTAAACCATAAAACTCACCCGCCGCAGGTTGAAGTTCTTTAGGAATGACGTAGAAGACTCCCTTGTGGTTGTTCTTCTTCGAGGCTCAGTTTGTAGTTATAAGTAAAGTCTCACGGAAGGCAATAGAAACAATAAAATCACTTATTTTATTAGTTACAATACAAAGCAGGTAATGCAAAATAAAATAAAACTTAAATCAGCTAAACTAAAAGCTCTAAAGTCAAACTCTAACCAGCAATATTGGAGATGCTGCTAAGTGTCCGTCGATAGCGTATCAGATGTCCTTCACACATAATGCAGGCAGCATCTGAGGAGTGCTTCACTCCTCAGTCTTTTTATACTTCTTTTTGGGGATTTACAAGTTAATTTCCCCCACCAACTCCTCTATGTCCTGTATGATCCAATCTTCCTGTTGTAGGAGTATCAGCCTTCATAGATCCTGTTGAATCATCTTGGTGTCCTTCTGCTTTCGCCTTTCTTCTTCTAGCACCTTTCCCCTACCTCTGCTTGTGGTTCTAACCCTTTCTCTTCACCCCCATGTGCCCTGTTGCTGACCTTTGTTGTTGGTTACAAACAGAGTTCATTTTTTGAGAATTAACAGAGGTTTAGATATTGATGTTTTATTGAAAATGTTGGTCACCATTTTGGTGGTCAGTGTTTCCTTTAGTTGGGCAGTTTGACTCTTGGCTTTTCATGTGAGTTTGTGGTCTTTGTAACAGTGTTTATTAAAACATATAATTTGTTGCAAAGAAACCAGAAACAAAGATTATCGAGTGATATAGTTTCTTCAGAAAGCAAAATCATTTTGTAGTTGTACTCCTGACCAAAAGTGAATATTTGTTTTTAATAGGTTACATTCACCAACAATAATTTATTGCTACAGATCAGACATTCTGAATTGTTACATTTAAAGTGCAGAAAATCTATAGACACACAGACATCATGAATCAGCATATGAATCTCAACAATGGTGACATGCTTCATGCCGCAATGCATGCTGGGAGTCATGAGTTGTATACTATGGTGGCTCCCAGCATGCATTGTGGCATGAAGGATGTAACCATTGTTGAGATTCATGTGTTGATTCTTGATGTCTCTGTGTGTCAAAATATTTCTTTTCCCCCAATGTATCCCCCCAAGACCACAAACTCTCACAAAAAGCCAAGTCAAACTGCCTAACTAAAGGAAATACTGACCACCAAAATGGTGACCAAACATTTTCAATAAAACATAGACATAGTTGTGTTTAATTTTCTGAGAGTGCAAGCATGATGTTGAACCAAAATCAATGCCATTTCCATAGATTTTTTGTTGAAATTTCAACATTTTTTCAACATTAATTGTGGGTGCAAAAGTGATATTGATTCAATGTGGTTAACATTGACACATTAACACTGATTTAACATTGTTTCCCTCAGCACAGCAGCACATGTGTTGTTTGTATTTTGCTCGTGATGCGGTCAGGGGCAGTCGTGGCCTAATGGATAGAGAGTCGGACTTGTAACCCAAAGGTCATGGGTTCGAGCCTCAGGTCCGGCAGGGATTGTCAGTGAGGGGAGAGAATATCCAGCGCTCTCTCCACCCTCAATACCACGACTGAGGTGAGACCCTTGAGCAAGGCACCGTACCCCCAACTGCTCCCCGGGCGCCGCAGCAATGGCTGCCCACTGCTCCGGGTGTGTGTTCACGGTGTGTGTGTTCACTGCTGTGTGTGTGTGTGCACTTGGATGGGTTAAATACAGAGCACAAATTCTGAGTATGGGTTACCATACTTGGCCACATGTCACTTCACTTCAGAGCTGGAGTTTGAATATGAACACATGAAAAATACGATTGTTATGATATACACGCGTAGTGCGCATATGATCAGTTTCAGCGCAGAGCTTCGCGTTGTTTAACAACACTAACCACGTGGCTCATAGCTCATACAGAATAAAGTATCCGTGTTTAAAGTTTTTATTTCACACATTCTCCTGCACCAAACATGAACCAACACGGTTTGCACATATTTCATCAAGTCTTCTTCAAATGAATTATATGTGCAACTGGACACTGATACAGTGGTGTAGCCTATCTGAACGCGACGACACGATTATTCGATGAACAAAGACTGATTTTGAGACTGCAGTGCTCGTAATGTATCAAAGTAGCCTATTATTAGCCATATTAAATATTCTTTCGCATTTTCTCCCTGTGCTTGGGGTTTGTTGTCATTTTTTTTTCCTGCTCATATTAATTTCTATTCTGTTAATGAGTGGTTGTATGTCTGTGCTTCATTGTGTTTGTTCTCTCCCCTCTTCTTCCCCTCTACACTCCCACTTTTCCAGAGCTTTACCACGCCCATTTTTACAGACTTTTTGAGCTTTGAGGTGTGAACGACAATATATATTATTATATAATAATATATATATATATATATATACATATATAATATATATATTAATATAGTATATGATTAAATATAGTATATATATATATATATATATTATGAGATATTAATATATTTGGTTGGTTTTTTTTGTGGTTTTGCTGTTCATTATTTAGTTAATTTAAACCATTTTTCTTTCAATGTGATTGCGCATGTTAACGACTTTAATGGTTACTAAACTCCACTTGATGTTTTTATTTTGAAATAACTTTCAGTCAGTACCAGCAACGGGGAAAGGGGGTGTCGCTTGTCATTTTGCCCTCATGTCTGTTGGAACCAGGCGGTTTGGGTAGAGTATATGTTAAAGGTTGTTGATTTGGAGCATTTTTAGAAATGAAATAGGGAGAGACGCGGACTGTTTAATGTTCTATTATTTTGGGGTTTTGGTAGAGTTATGTTTATGGGGTTGAGACCGTTGTGGTGAAGGGTAGAAGCTCTGGGTTGGGGGGATCCGGTCTAACAGAATGTTTTTTTTGGGAAGGGTTTATGGTTGACCAAGCACACTGCTAGATATAGGGCTTTGGTCAAACCGATCGTTTTGCATTCATACACCCGGGCTCACAGGGTAAATAGTTATGTTTGTGTTGCTATGTAAGATAAACAAAAGCATAATACTCATTGGACTTATTATATATAGAATTCAGCTAGTTAAAAGGAATTCATTACAAACAGATTCCAGGAACAACAACTTTTTTCACAAGTGATTTTGCTTGTTTTAAAGCAAAGTAACTGTTTTACCATAAATAGGTTCTAGTCCTATGGGTGGAGGGTTTGACGTGTAGTGGTGTGTTTTGGAGCGAGCACTAACCCCTCTGACACGTCGTACGCCAGAGAACAGCATTGCAAGTTGGCTGCACCGACCCGACACATCTCACCTCATGTCACGTTCACCGCGAGTGACAAAATGCTTTAAAGGTCGGGTAATTCAGAAATTTTTCGGTAATTTCTGACTTTATAAGACAATTTCGAAAATTACCCCATCCATCGAGAGTCTTGTACGTGATTTGCAAAATACTGCGCTGGTGGCGTTGGTAGTCGTTGTAGTCCAGAGCTGCGCTTGAGTAATTTACGACAGTGTGATTCACTGAAGGAACCTGTAGGGGAGCGGCGCAAATCATAAAGAGTCCACTTTAAAATAAATGTCTCTTGTTTAGTAAGTTTTTATATTGGAGTCTTTTTGCTGCCATTGTTTCCTTGGATTTTGCTTCTTCTTGGAGGAGAGAGAGAGACTGCTCGACTGCTCGACGCTCAACGCTGCGAGCCCTGGCTGTCTGACCTACGCTCGGAGCTTCGTGAGTTTATCCAAATCCTCTCTTTATCCTATTCACATATATAACTTTCTTATTTTTTCACTAGATTACTTAACCTATGCATAGTAATTACTAACCGAACGCTTTATACTAGCATCCACCAGCGTCACCTATGGTAGCCCCCATAGCCCGCTACCTGCTAGCTACCCGCTACTGTCCCCTTCTAAAACCAACCTCCTGTCGATTTAATGGCGATTTATCCGATGATTCTGATCTGTCCGCGCCAGATCGGAAGCGGTGGAGACGTGGCTGCCATTCATCGATCCACCGCGAGGCACAGCGTCCCGCACATCACCCGGCCCCAGGCACCGGCAAGCGACCGAGACATCCACCAGCGAGCCCGGTGCGTTGCAGTTTTCGGACGGCGTTCATCAAACACACGGTCATCATGTCCGACGTTTATCATGTTTAAAGCAACTGTACAGCTTAGCTTCTTTCGGTCAGCAGGGTGACTTTACCACATGTGATAATTGGGGTTTGTATCAGCTGACAGAGAGAATCTCAATTAGAGACACGCATCCAAACTTATTGAGGATAGTGAGAATGAAAGGGCCTTAGATACTGCTTTGGATGCGACTAGCCTAGTAAACAGGCCATTCGGTCCGGTTGTAGAAGCCCCACGCAGCAGGCTAACTGGGTGACTGTGAGGAGCATAGTGGCAAGAACAAACACCACTCTTCCGTTCCGATTAGAACATCAAACCAGGTTCTCCCCCTCAGTGACGCACCCCTGAGAATCCTGTTGAAAGGCCCTAGTTTTGGCGATTCTATTACACGGAACGTGAAATAGAGACACCAGCCACCATAGCACATGTTTGCCGGGGGCCAGAGCAACCTGACATCAAGCAAATTTAAAAGTGCTGGCTAATGCTAAACGTAAATATTCTAAAATCATTATCCACGTCGGCACAAATGATGTTCGACTTCGCCAGTCGGAGATCACTAAATTAACATTAAAGAGGTGTGTGAACTCGCAAATTCAATGTCACAGAAGTAATTTGTTCTGGCCCTCTTCCTGTTCGTCGGAGTGATGAATAGTTTAGCAGGTTATCATCACTCAATGGCTGGCTGTCTAAGTGGTGTCCGCAGAATAATTATAGGTTTCATAGACAATTGGAAAAGCTTTTGGGCAGACCTGATCTGTTGAAAGAGAGGTATTCATCCCTCCCGGGATGGTGCTGCTCTTCTATCTAGAAATTTGGCAATAGTCTTAGAGCTGAAACATGACAACCAGGGCCCAGATCAGGGACGCAGACAAACTGGGGTAAACGACCGTCTGCTAGCCGCCTCACGTCACAGAACTCAGATAATTCACAGCACATAGAAACACTACCCCTAGATATTATCACATAGAGACTGTGTCTGTACTCGTAACTAAGGAATACAAAAATTTCCGAAACTTTTAAGGTAAAATGTTAATTGATGTTCAAAAAATGAAAATCACAGATAAATCAGATAAACAATGATAAGCTTGGGTTACTGAATATTAGATCTATTTCTTCAAAGCACTTATTGTAAATGAAATTATCACAGACAATAAAGCTAGACTGCTGTGTTTGACAGAACCTGGCTAAAACCAGACGATTACATTACTTTAAATGAATCTAGTCCTCAAGGTTATGATTATCGACACATCCTCGACAGAAAGGCAAAGGGGGAGGTGTTGCTGTAATTTATAGTATATAGTTCAGAATCATCAAAAGAATTTCAATATAAATTCCTTTGAATGTGATGGTGCTTTATTAACATTATGAAGTTGACATTTGTGCTGGCTACTGTATACAGGCCACCAGGGCACCATACTGACTTTATCAAAGACTTTGCTGATTTTCTATCAGAGTTTAGTACTGGCTGCGGATAAAGTCCTTGTTTGTTGGTGATTTCATATCCATGTAGATAATAACAAAGACCATTTGGATTGGGCATTTGCAGACATTTTAAACTCTATTGGAGTTAGCAACACGTTGTCAGGACCCACTCATTTTCGTAATCATACCCTAGATCTACTGTCGCATGAAATTGATATTGATGCTGTTGAAATTCTACAGCATAGCGATGATATATCAGATCTTATTTAGTCTCGTGTAATACAATTAGCCAAGGCTACAAAACCACCACCCACCATAAATATTGAGAACCATCACGTCTACCACTAAAGATTGCTTTATAAATAATCTCCCCGAGCAGTTTCATCGCCTTAGTATACCTGACACCTTAGAAGAACTCGATGCTGCAACAGAAACTATTGGCTCTCTCTTTTCCAGCACATTAGATGCATCGCTCCTTTACGTCTAAAGAAGATTAGGAAACTAATCCACGCGTGGTATGAGAGCACCTCGGGCTCTAAAACGAGCTGTGAGAAAGCCTGAACGTAGTTGGAAGAAACAAACTAGAAGTTTTCCTTTCGTTTCGGGAAAGAAAAATGGAGTACAGAACGGCTATAAAAATCTAGATCTTATTTTTCAAATCTCGTAATAGAAAACAACATAATCCTAGGTAGTTATTTGACACAGTGGCTAATTAAAAAACGAGATTCAACTGCTGACTTCCATAGAGCACAGCAGCACATGAAGAACTTCTGAACTTGCTGAAGATGTTAAATACACTGTAAAAAAAAATTTGCTGCGAAAACGTAAAAAGTGAGTCAACCGATGCATAAGACTTTTGCGTTGGCTCAAGTATTTTAAATAATTACACATAGTAATGATACAATGTTCAGCCAACTACACTTGCTTGTTGGCAATTCTGATTTCATATTTTCCCAATTAAGATTTTTGTTTTACACCAACTTCTGTTGTTCAGTTAATTTGCTTTTTTATGTTCTGGGGGAAGAATTTTCAATTGGCAAAATTATTATGCATGTTAGCCAACTAACACTTGCTTGTTTACGCAATTCTGATTTTTTAATTTTCCTAATAATGATATTTATGTCACCGCAATTGCTGTTGTTCAGTTAATTAGCTTTTTTATGTTTGTGGATGAGAATTTTCAATTGGCAAAATAAAGACAGGTCATAAAACATTTACTTTATCATTTATTTCAATTAGAAATAAGATGCTACACAAGCACAAACTCGGTTCACATATTTTAACTTTTTTTTAAAGTTGTGACACAACAGCTGCACTTTAAAGAAAAAGTCCAGATTCCATCTTCAGTAGAACTTAAATTTTGCATACACTAAGCATACAGACAGTTTTTAACACCAACAAAAATCAGTGCAATACAATTACATCTGATAAAATAAAATAAAAAAAATAATAAAAAAATAAAATACATCTGATGACAAGAAAAGAGATGCCACCTAAAAGAATCACCTTGTATCCAAGCTGCACTTTAGGTCAATGAACGCCAAAATGATCCCAAAACTGTTCTGATTTTCTTTACAACAGTTTGTTCTTCAGAAAGTACACGTTTGGTGCATCCAGATCCCAGCTCCATGAAACATTCTGAATGGTGTCAAAGTGTACTTAAGAGCTTGAGGATAGGACATGTTTAATGCATACAGAAGGCCAAAAAGTATGCAAGAGCAGTAGAAATATCTGGGAGATCTTTCAAAACGACGACCTGCTCAAACACAACAGCAATGTTCACAACCTCGGGTGATGTCGCCTGGGTGTCATCTTCCAAAACACACAGAATGGCAATAGACACTCCTTTTGCCCCATCTTCGGTGTCCTGTTACACAACAATAATATCCATAATAGACTGTAAAAGTCAATACTGAGCAAATTACGTCCAGAAGACGTCTTTTGAGGTCTTGTCTCAGGTTGAAAAGACGTCCACTGAGGGGCCAATGAAAGTTTTTATGACGTCTTTTTTTGACGTCTTCTGGACATCCGATATAGACGAACACGCAGAATCACCAAAGGAGAAAAATCACAATTTTTAAGCCACCATCGTGGAGATGAGTGTTTGCTTTAGTTGGCTCTTGACCCTTGCCTTATTAATATTAGAGTTTGTTTGGGCAGTTAACTGAGTCATAACAGCCGACAAGTAAAGAGACATGATCAGGTGTTGGTTATGTTTCACTAACCATTATTTGACCTGAATCATTTAGAGCCCAATCTCTGAGTTAGATTTATGTTATTGATTACAGCAGAACTGTGATTCTACAGCACAAGATCAGCTTTATCAATATATCTGAAAGATTTCATAATAAAAAATCTTTCTCTTAAGCACACACAGACATCAAGAATCAGCCTGTGAATCTCAACGACGGTGACAAGCAACATATTCTGATCAACAGATCACTCTGAACATTAGAAAACAAGCTACTAAAAAGTCACATAAACAGAACAAAATAAAATGAGAATAAGGAAATTACTAAGACAATTAAGCTCATAATTTATTCATGCAGCAATGCATGATGGGAGCCGTGGATGAATTTTGATTGGTGGCTCCCAAATGCACTGCAACATGCTTTTTGATGGCCACCACTGTTGATACACAGGATGATTCTTGATGTCTGTGTGTGCCTAAAATGAGTATTTTTTTTGTTCAACATACCTTTTCTGAAATCATTTGAATCATATTGTAAAAGCTGATCTTCTGCTGTAGAATCACAGTGCTGCTGTAATCAACAATATAAATCTAACTCAGAGATTGGGCTCTTCATGAGTTCAGTGATTCAGGTCAATAATGGTTTTTGTGAGACCATAACCAATACCTGATAATTTCTCTTAACTTGTCTGGCTGTTATGACTCAGTTAACTGCCCAAACAAACTCTTCTATTAATAAGGCAAGGGTCAAGAGCCCAACTAAAGCAACACTCATCCCACGATGGTGGCTTAAAATTGTGATTTTTCTCCTTTGGTGATTCTGCGTGTTCGTCTATATCGGATGTCCCAGAAGACGTCAAAAAAAACGTCATAAAACTTTCATTCTGGCCCCTCAGTGGATGTCTTTCAACCTGAGACAAGACCTCAAAAAGACGTCTTCTGGACGTAATTTGCTCAGTATTGACTTTTACAGTCTATTATGGATATTATTGTTTGTGTAACAGGACACCGAAGATGGGGCAAAGGAGTGTCTATTGCCATTCTGTGTGTTTGGAGATGACACCCAGCGACATCACCCGAGTTGTGAACATTGCTGTTGTGTTGGAGCAGGTCGTCGTTTTGAAAGATCTCCCAGATATTTCTACTGCTCTTGCATACCTTTTTGGCCTTCGTATGCATTAAACATGTCCTATCCTCAAGCTCTTAAGTACACTTTTGACACCATTCAGAATGTTTTCATGGAGCTGGGATCTGGATGCACCAAACGTGTACTTTCTCTGAAGAACAAACTGTTGTAAAGAAAATCAGAACAGTGTTTGGGATCATTTTTGGCGTTCATTGACCTAAAGTGCAGCTTGGATACAAGGTTCTTTTTAGGTGGCATCTCTTTTTCTTGTCATCAGATGTATTTTATTTATTTTATTATTTTTTTTTATTTTATTTTATCAGATGTAATTGTATTGCACTGATTTTTGTTGGTGTTAAATTGTCTGTATGCTTAGTGTATGCAAAATTTAAGTTCCTACTGAAGATGGAATCTGGACTTTTTTCTTTAAGTGCAGCTGTTGTGTCACAACTTTAAAAAAAGTTAAATATTGTGAACCGAGTTTGTGCTTGTGTAGCATCTTATTTCTAATTGAAATAAATGATAAAGTAAATGTTTTTATGACCTGTCTTTATTTTGCCAATTGAACATTTCTCATCCACAAAACATAAAAAAGCTAATTAACTGAACAACAGCAATTGCGGTGACATAAATATCATTATTAGGAAAATTAAAAAATCAGAATTGCTAACAAGCAAGTGTTAGTTGGCTAACATGCATAATAATTTTGCCAATTGAAATTCTTCATCCACAGAACATAAAAAGCAAATTAACTGAACAACAGAATTGGTGTAAAACAAAAATCTTAATTGGGAAAATATGAAAATCAGAATTGCAAAACAAGCAAGTGTTAGTTGGCTGAACATTGTATCATTACTATGTGTAATTATTTAAAATACATTGAGACAATGCAAAAGTCTAATGCATCAGGTTGACTCACTTTTTTACTTTTCGCAGCAATTTTTTTTTACAGTTAGAGAGAAAATTATAACATGCAACCGTCTACAGTTTCGCTTCAGACAGTGCACTGTAGTGTCCCTGAGGTAAACTAGAATCATTCGCCGCTATAGGAGAGAAGAATTATCTAAACTTATCAATCATCAAAATCAACGACATGTATGTTAGACCCCAATGCCGACTAAACTACTGAAAGAAATGCTTCCAGAGGTCGTAGGTCCACTTCTTGATATAATTAATTCATCCTTAACCCTAGGATACGTGCCAAAAACCTTTAAGCAGGCTATTATTAAACCTCTTATTAAAAAACCTCAACTAGATCCGAGAGATTTAGTAAATTACAGGCCAATCTCGAATCTACCTTTTCTGTCAAAGATACTAGAAAAGGCAGTTTCAACACAACTGTGCTCCTTTTTAGAAAGAAATGGAATCTGTGAGGATTTCCAGTCAGGATTTAGACCATACCATAGTACTGAGACTGCTCTCGTTAGAGTTACAAACGATCTACTCTTATCATCCGATCGTGGCTGTATTTCTCTATTAGTGTTATTAGATCTCAGTGCTGCTTTTGACACTATCGATCACAACATTCTTTTAAAAAGACTTGAAAACTATATTGGCATTAGTGGAACTGCTTTGGCATGGTTCAAATCGTACTTATCTGACCGTTATCAGTCTGTAGTAGTTAATGAAGAGATGTCGTATCGATCACAAGTTCAATATGGAGTACCACAAGGCTCAGTACTAGGACCGTTGCTTTTGCATTGCTGTACATGCTGCCCTTAGGACAGATAATTAGGAAGCATGGTGTTAGTTTTCACTGCTACGCTGACGATACTCAGCTCTATATTTCCTCGCGCCCTGACGAAACCTACAAATTCACAAAACTAACAGAATGCATAGCTGACATTAAAAACTGGATGACAAGAAATTTCTTATTATTAAATTCAGAAAAAACTGATATCCTAATCTTTGGACCAAAAACTTCCTCACGAAAAACCTTGAATACTCTCTAACACTTGACGGGTGCTCCATTAAACCTTCGTCCTCAGTTAGGAACCTGGGTGTGCTCTTTGATACCAATCTTTCATTTGAAAGTCATGTTTCTAGTATCTGTAAAACCGCCTTCTTCCATCTAAAAAATATATCTAAATTACGACATATGCTCTCAATGACAAATGCGGAACAGTTGGTTCATGCATTCATGACCTCAAGACTAGATTATTGTAACGCTCTACTGGGTGGTTGTTCTGCTCGGCTTTTAAACAGACTACAGTTGGTCCAAAATGCGGCAGCTAGAGTTCTTACTAGAACCAGAAAGTATGACCATATTAGCCCAGTTCTGTCAACATTACATTGGCTCCCTATTAATCGTATAGATTTTAAATCTTGCTACTTACTTATAAAGCTTTAATGGTTTAGCTCCCAGTACCTAAGCGAGCTCTTAATGCATTATAGTCCTTCACTTTATTGCGATCTCAGAATTCAGGCCAGTGATAATACCCAGAATCAAAATCAACTGAAGGCGGCAGATCCTTTTCCTATTTAGCACCTAAACTCTGGAACAATCTTCCTAGCATTGTTCGGAAGCAGACACACTCTGTCAGTTTAAATCTAGACTAAAACACATCTCTTTGCTCTTGCATACACATAACCATTATCAATACACTAACATTTTTCAAATCCGTTAAAGGATTGTTACGCTGCAATACTTAGGTCGGCCGGAACCGAGAACATTTCCTATAACACTAGATATACCTGTACATCAGAAAAAATGGCATCTACGCTAATATCTGTCTCTCTGCTTATCCTGAGGTTTGCGGGTGCTGGATCCAGGCCGTATCCAGATCAGATGGAGAACCTGTGTCTGGACCTGCTACAATGTAGCCCAGGAGACAATGGGCCTACAGATCCAGTTCTGGCTGCATCTATAATTCTGATTTTTAATCCCCGTATCCGCTTACATATATTTATATATAATCTATTTTTAATCTCTATAATAAAATGTATAATTCAGATTTTGATCTCCATATCCATTTACATATATTATATATATCTTCCAAGGGGTTTTTTCCCTCCTAGGACTTTTTTCCCAGTGTTAGCACGCTGGGTTTTTCTCCTAGGGGGTTTTTTCCACCCCTGGGAGTCAGCCGACATTGGCTTAATGTACCACCATCTTGTATATGTTACATATTACCACGCTTGTTGTACAGCTTATTTTTAACCACTTCCCTTTTTTCTGTGCTTCTAATATGTAAAGCTGCTTTGAAACAATTACCAATTGTAAAAGCGCTATATAAATAAATTTGACTTGACTTGACTTCTCTGTTCCATGCAATTTTAAGCTTTTTTTGGTTCATTCCATGTTTTACAGGCAACCTCTCTCATGCTAATTCAGATTAGCACAGTTGGATTTAGATTAATCTAGTTTATTTTAATTCAGGACTCCAGGTTTTAGTAATCTGTACTTAATCTGTGTTTTAGAAAGCCATTTTTTAAACCACGATTAACTATTTTGGATTAAGGCCTATCCTGGCTTAAAACCCTGTTTAAACCCTGTCTGGGAAACCGCCCCCATGTTTTTAGGTACTTTCCACTCAAATAGCAATCAAGCATTTAATTATTCTAGGGACTTTCCACACAGTATAATCCCCAGAGTTAAATCAACTCTGGTCCTTCTCTTAACAGTGTTAAAATAACACTGAAGCAGAGTTCAAGTTAATGAGATAATTAAGCTATTAAAGGTGTTATAGAGGATGTTTTGTTTTATACATTTTTGCAATATTACTTGAAACTGTCTTTAATAACTGATAAAAGACTATTTATTAGGTGCACTGAAAGGGGTAGGGCCTTAAAAACATCAGCCAATCATTTACGTGATCATGGCATAAATGATTGGCCCTCTGGCTTGTCAATCACTGCCATTACATTCCTTGTGAGAGATGTGCACGCTCCAGTAACTTTCCACACTCCACAGGCACCGTATGCAATGTTTTTTTATCAGGAGTAACAACTGCAGATTATGAGTTACCTGTGGTGAGTCCGACATAATGAATCCACTAACACAACACAGAGAATGCCGGTGGTAAACACTCGTGTTCCAATACTCGTGCATGAGTTTTGGGAGGCTTTCCTCGAAATGAGCTGTGAAGGAGGGGGTTGTTCTTACGCATGCACTATAACACCTATATGCTCTATAACACCTTTAATTAAGTGATGATTGAACGTTAATGATGACAAGCTGATTAATGATTTAATAATCAGGGAGTTGGAAAATTAGCCTATTTTCAAAAAAAGTGGAGTGTTCCTTCAACTTAATTGTTTAAGTACATATAACTTAACCCTAATAAGTTGAGACTACTCAAATGATTTGAGGAAAGTGATTCTCTCAGTTCAGTTGAGTAATGTGGAAATTGACAACTCAATTTAATTGAGTTGACCTAATGATGTCTTTCCATTGAATTAACTTAAATGTTTAAGAACAGATACAGGCAAGTCTATTCAATTAACTAATCGTCTAATACCATTAAATATCAAGTGTCTGTATAACATTTGTTCTTTTATCAATTTTCAGGGCTTGTTTTGTTTATTCTATGGATGTCTTAGCTAAACAGGCCAATAAGGCCACAGGCCAATATTAACTACTATTATTCCTTATAATAATACAAATGTCTGATTAAAATGTCTACAAATGTAAAAAACTGATCAGAGATCAGATACAAACCATAGACAATTGTTCAGTATGTCGCCGCTGGGGGGTGATCTTAGTGAATCTGCATGATTCATGGGTTCACAGAGATCATCGCTCCCAGCGATGAATTTTGAAACAGTTATGACGTAAGGAATCCTCATTACTGAAATGACTTTGGCAGCTTGATATTGTGGTAGATTTTCCCCAATACACCTGACCTGACTTAAGTTTACCTGGGGTCTCCTAGTTGACACCCGAGCGTCTACTGGCGACGCTCAAAAATATTATACTCTAGCACTGCTTCTACTAGTCAAAAACTGGCTTCAAGTCTGTCAACATCTTGACCCTTTCGAACACTATCACTTGGGAATAAAGTTTTTAGTATTGTGCAGCAATAACCAGACAGACTCCAGACAATGGCTTAGAATTTACTTTAATCACTGTCAGAGGACCTCAAATCAATCACAGAGAATCCCACCAGCAAAAATACAACAGTTTATATATATAGGATAGGAGCATGGCAAAGCATTCTACAATATGATTGGTTCTTCATATGTCAAACCCTTCTGTTACTAGGTAAAGCAATATCTGTCCAAATCATGTGTTTATTAGTTCATTGGTTACTCAGTATCATACAGTTATTATATTTAGATAGTTGTCTAGCTGTCGTTAAGTTTCATTTCTCCTTTTTCTTATATTCACATACCAATAATGCAGTGCTATGATACTACAAACAATTTTATTACATCATTATGCAGAAAAAGTTTTGCCAAAGTCATGCAGACTCACACAGACATCAAGAATCAGTGTATGAATCTCAACAATGGTCACAAAACAAGCTACTAAAGTCACAAAAAAGCTTTGTTGATTGTCACCATTGTTGAAATTCATGTTGATTAATGATGTCTCTGTGCTCCAAAAAAAAAAAAGAAATAAAAAAACAAAAAAAGAAAAAACAGCTGAAAACGTTTTCCGCATAGTGACTTAAAATATGACTCATAATATGATTGCATACTATCACAAGGTTACAGTAAATCATATGAAATCAACTGCCAATATACTCAGAAATTTGTGATTTCAGTGAATCAGGCCACTTCATGATAACTACACCAACAAGCAGCCAAAATCATCTGATCATGCATTAGAAACACACAGTTAAAGCAGTCAGAGCATGAAAACAACTAATATTGTGTGAAACTGAATGGAGATTATCGAATTATCATAAGATTTGTGAGTGATTTAGAGCACAGCAGAACTCGGTCAGATAAAGGCTTATTAATGAAAGTTCCTGTCAAAAAAATTAATTGTATTAAAAGGGCAGCTATAAAAAAAGCCAGTGTTGAGCAGCAAACAGGTATTTGAAGCTGCTGGTGTCTCTGGAGTCTTGAGAAGCTCTCCATGCAGGCTGGCAGTTGTGCATAAAGATGCATTTCAGCCACTCCAAACCAAAGCTCACAAAGAGAAACATTTACAGTGGGTTTAGAAATACATGAACAGTCATTTTTAAATAGTTTTATTCACTGAATAATGCCGTACTACAATGGATGGTCTAAATGGATGGATTTCTGGATGGTTGGTGAATGGCCACCACGTTCCAACAAGACTGTGACGTCAGCAAGGAGCTGGCGGGTGATGATTTGGGCTGGAATATTGGGAAGTGAGATGGAAGGTCCCTTTAGGTTCTCTGAGGGTGGAGTTCATAACTGGCCATTTTCAGCTATGGTATAAAAAGAAGGATAGTGCCTTCTGAAATACAATGCACTATGCACTATCCCATGCTGCAAAAAAACACCACAGCAATAAATCTGTTTAAAAATGCATTTCTACACCCACTGTAAATGTTTCTCTTAGTGAGGTTTGGTTAGTGGTGGCTAAAATGCATCTTTACGCACAACTGCCAGCCTGCATGGAGAGATTCTTTTGACTCCAGAAAACACCAGAAGCTTCAAATACCTGTTTGCTGCTCAACACTGGCTTTTTTTTATAGCTGCCCTTTTAATACAATTAATTTTTTTGACAGGAACTTTCCTCAATAAGCCTTTATCTGACCGAGTTCTGCTGTGCTCTAAATCACTCACAAATCTTATGATAATTTGATAATCTCCATTCAGTTTCACACAATATTAGTTGTTTTCATGCCTTTTGCACAACATTGCACCATTTCATGCTTTTCATCTTCAGAAAGATCTTTCTTCCTCCTCATATTGCATGAGAACTGTGACTTGCTTAATAATGTGGAACAACCTCTAAGTAGGGTTTCCATAGACCTGGCAAATTATTTTGTCTGAGGTTGATACCAGTTATCTAAAAAGACATGGATAAATAAACGAACAAACATTTTCTTAGAGAAACTAAAATCTGAATGTTTATTCTACTGAAATCTTACTGATATATCACTTGCATAATAAAATTGAAACGCAGTGTACATTAAAACTGGACCTGCAAATTTTAAAATCTATCTGAGACGTTCTTATGCGTACTGGCTCATAGGATGGTCACTCCACTCAGGGAGATGAGAGATCTTCTCTTCTGTGCTGGGTTGGATGGGCCAACCCCACGCTTTGAAGAAGGGGCACAGATTCAGTTTGACCACCTTGGAGAAGGTCTCAGCATATAGATTCATCTTGCCTGCATTGTCATCTGGCACTCCACTCATTTTATGGTAGGCAGCAAAAACTTTCTTAAAAGCATCCCAGCCAAATTTTTCCTGAAGCTTGGAAAAAAAAAAAAAAAAAAGTTAGAGAGATGATGGAACAAAAAAATGGGTATAAATATATATTTTTATATTTATGTTATTATATGTTTATAATAATTGCATAAAATTAAATTTTTATATTTGTTTATTTCGCATAAGATTTTGTTTTGTTTTTTTAAATTATACATTTCTTTTTAAAAATTAACTTTGAAAAAAAAAAAGTAAATTATTCCAAAGCTCACAAATAGTTAATTTTTATTAATTATAATACTGGCAAGATGATGTAACCAAAAATGTAATTATCAAACAATTTTTATAAACCTATGCATTTAACCAAATAAACAAATTATTAAGTTAAAACATTATTCGCAGTCCGCTTGTACCTGCATGTAAGTCTCGAGTGCTGTCCACATACTCCAGCTTTTTAAATCCTTACCGCCACTGCAATACATCTTGATACGAGCCTGGCGGTTTTCTAGAGTCATGTTGGGATGAGCATTAGCTCTATTCATTCGCAGCACTTCCTCATGTACGTACACTGACCACAGGTTGCAGGTGCACTCAGTGGTGTGTGGAGGGAACTCCCAAACTCTGCGCTGCTGGTTATGACCCAACTCATGAATGACTCCCCAAAGACCACTTTTATAGGCTTTCTCTACATTTATTAGTTCTGGGGCAGAGTTGGACTGCATCATGATGGGATATCCAGAATGCATGAAACCTAAAAAAGGAGGGAAAGGAGGAACGGCGTTAACGTTAGGATTGTGTGAATATAATTAATAATAATGGCATGATTCTGTTGTAATTGTGATGAATCTTTATCCCAGCAATAACACTGACCGCGAGAGATCTGAACATCTGCAACAAACCGCTCCTTGCGGGGAAACTTGGCAGGTCTTGCTGCCAGGTCAGCTATGCTTCTCATTATGGTATCCCAAAGTGTAGCCACCTCATCAGGGCGGTCCAGATTCCTTATAAACTCTGATTCTAATGTGATGATGATATTCTCAAACTCAAGTTCTGCCCAGGGGGCAGGTGCTGAACGGATCCTGCTCACCCAGTCAGCTACACTTGTCTCTCCTGAGGGACAAAACAAGTTTTACCATAGACCTTTAAATGTTCTGAACAGAAAACCTTACTGTGATGCTTACTGAATATTAATTCATAATTCTTACCAGATTTGAAGTATGGAGCCTGTACTGAGACCTGCACGACAATTTCCACCCCATCCACTTTGCTCTGGGGAGGTGCTATTAGGTAGATAAGCCCTCCCCACAGATTCCTGACCTGGACCATTTCTTTGTTTAAGGGGAATCGCTCATGGACCACAGGAGCCCGTTTCAGGACATTTGCTCCACCAATGTTATCTGTCTGGCAACCAAGCTGCACCTATATAGAGTATCTCCCCATGTTAAAAACATGCTCTCCAAGCCCTATGAGCATTAAATTTGTTTCTAGAATGACATGTACATGCAGCACTATTCCTTTATTGGAAACATGTAATGTATATAGACCGGGTGTGTCTCATACGGCCTGAAAAAGTGAAGCTGCGGGCTCTTTGATCGCCCCCTGGTGGCTGGATGCAGTACAGGTCATAAACCCCGCCCTCTCAATGCAGACGAATGAGACTTCAGTGAAACTTAAAAATAAATTCTGCTTCAAATAAAACTTTCTGAAAGATGGTTTTGGTCATTTAAGGTAGTTGTTATCACGCTGATATATATTCAATTGTTCGTTTTTGTGATAATTTAGATTTTAGCTAGCAATTTGATGCTATAAAACGGGGCGTGTCGTCATGATTCGCAGTTGATTGACAGCTTGTCTGAGGACTGTCGGAGCTCCGAGGGGAGATTGAAGATGTATAACTAACTATTAATTTTCGATTTCTTTGTTATTTAACACCAACAAAATGAGCTGTTCAGCAGTAAACTGTCCTAACCGACCTACAGGATCTGACGGATCACTGAACTTTTTTCTGTAACATTAAATGTGGGCTTCATATGCTAATTAATAAATGTTATTAGTTAAAGGGGCTCTATGTAGGAATGACACCCAGTGTTCAAAATAGGTACTGCAGTCCAAATTCAAAATACTGTTTGGCCCGCCCCCTCGTTCAAAGTCGCGGGTTGCCAGCTTTTACAGCATATGGTTGCCAGCAACAATAGGGAGCGCAATTGACAATGAAAGCTGAGGAGACTTAAACACTGTAAGCTGATGAGTTGATTTATCTGTTTTGATATGCTGTTGTTCATAGAGATATTTAGATGGATTCAGAGGCTTTTTAGTAGAGATGCACCGATTGCAATTTTCTTGGCTGATTCCGATTTCCGATTTTTTGTTAGTGTGATCAGCCGATACATATTTTTTGCCGATTCCGATTTTCTTTCTAAGAACTATAAATGACAACATATACAAACAAAAATCTACTTTTCTTCAATGCAGAGTTTTATTTTCATTAAAAAAAACAAAAAAAACAAGTAAAAGTCAGTAATAAAATATAAACAGCAAATAAATGCAATAGAATAAAGAGAGCTATGAAACTAAGTTTTTCTGGTTAACTGGGTTTTTATTCAGGTAAGAAATATTACAGAAATTAAAGTAATCAAATGTAAAATAACACATTGTACCTTAATTTCTGTAGTCTTTATTGCAAATAATTCTTACCATTACAGTTATAAAACGTATTCAGTCAAGAGCAGAATGTGATTTTCTTGTCTTTTGTTCTTTGATTAACATGACAGGCAGCAGCAGGAATATTGGACTGCTGTCCCTTTAAGAGTTTATGAACGGTGTTCAACGGACCCAATACTGTTAACGTTACACATAACATGGGTTCACTTTCTTAGCTATTTAACAATTCAAAACTGACTGTGTTTATCTGAATACTCGCCAAGATTGCCTGTGCCGCTGGTTTTGAGATACTTTTGTATGTATTTGACAGTTTAAGCGCAGGAAGGTGCTTATTTTGATACTTGTGACTCTGTTTGATTTCTGTCTCTGTTTGAGACTGAGCGTGGCTTGTTCGCTTCACTTATATTGATCAGTAGTGCGCGCGCTTTTGGTGTGAGCACGAGACCTGCGGGAATGACTAAAATTATGCGCAATACAAGCACTACTTAACCGGAGCGAATGAGACGAGAGAGAGGGGAGGCGCCCGCGCGGGTGTGTGTCACTTCACCGTGACAGAGAAGAGAGCGAGAACGCGCAGCTGACGTTATTGCCTGATTCTCTGACCCAGTTTGTTTACTGGTTTCCATGGCTGCCATACGCGGTGTTTTCCGCCAACTGGCAACCTGTGATGTTGAAATACTATTGGATAAACTGCAGCACGAGGTTTCACGGAGACCAAAACAAAAACAGACATTCCGACACGGTACGCACATTTTCAAAGTAGAATATCTGGCTGTAGCATTGTTTTTCTGAGAAACAAGTAAGTGAACTTAGCATGTTTCCTAAATATCTGCAAACATATTAGGGTTTTTTATGCTTTATTAAAGTAAAAATCTTACATAGAGCCCCTTTAAGACCTAATGTTAACCATGTCGGGAAAAAGCATGTATCGTTATCTGGCAGTTACCAGAGGTGGGTAGAGTATCCAAAAACTGTACTCAAGTAAAAGTACAAGTACTTATAGAAATATGTACTCAAAGTAAAAGTGAAAGTAATAATCTTAATAGTTACTTGAGTAAGAGTAAAAAAGTATCCATGAAAATCTACTCAAGTAGCTCGTTACTAGTTACATTATATATATATATATATATATATATAATATATATATATATATATATATATAGAGAGCCAGGGCTGGAAATGGCTGAGATTCACTGGGGGGACTCTATATGGGAAGATTTGTTTTTTTTTTTTTTACTATCAGTGACTTTTCAGATGTATTTAAATATAAAATATTATATAATTATATAATAGGCTAACATTAAACAGGCCTATTTCATGTTTCCTCCAAACAATATTTTCTTAATTATCAAGCAGACACATGAAAGGTCAGAGTAGAGAGTACTAGAGATTCTGATGTAATGTTAGTTGCTGCAGTCTATTTACAAAAAAACATTAATTATTTTGAATGAATTATTATTAATTTATTTTTTTTTTAAATAAAGCATAAAGAAACAAAACAGTGAATTAAATTGCTGTTAATGCAATGCTATATTTGATATGTACAATAACAATTGTAGAAAAAAAAAATTCTCAAAAAGAGAACGTAAACCCCGCCTACTTTTTAATTTGATTGGCCATCTCAATCATTTTGACATTTACGAGCATTCTAGACCGCTGAGGCAGACCAGACTAAAAATGAAACTTTTAAACCTTTTTGTCATCCTAATAACATGCAGAGTGCTGTAATGAAGTGCAGCAGAGCAGTGCAAGAATTTCAAATATTTGGGGGTTGATTTGGCCATTTCTATCATTCCAGGACCGTAACCACCCTAGACATTGAGGGGGACAAGTGTCCCCCTCATACCTGGAATGATTCAATGACAAATACATTTTTAACAATCATATGTCGCCACCTACTGGTGCTGTCTTTATTTGAAGTATCAAGTTACTTTCAAAGGGTGATTTACTCTATTTTGTTCACTTCCGTTTAGGAAGGGGGACTGGTTGTCTCCCTCGGTTGCGAGGAGTTTGGGTTTGCTCCCTCGTGAGGTTTATTTATTTGTTTGTTGCTTTATTTTTGCAAAAATGTCCACACATGCAAAGTTGGTTGATAACATAACTGCAATAAAGTAACAGCCTACTGGTAACAATTAGTTGTTTACAAAGTGCCATGGGAAGTCAAACTATCTTTACTTAAAATGTTCTTATACCGAACATGTTAATTCTTGAAATACAGCCATGCAGGTTTTTCCTAATGGGCATATCTGTCATATTAATAGAACACATTTCACACATGAGGAAAACTAATGTTTAATCAATAATTCAAGAAGATCCATGATTCTAACTATAGGCTACTTGGCCTCAGCCTTATGAAAAAGTAGTTATTGTAATTGTTTAACCATAGCATTTGTTACAATAAGGATATAATTACAGCTAGACCATTGATGGCTCCTCATTGCATGCTTAGGGCAATGTTAACTTTTTTCTCTTTTTTTAAATCTATTGCCTTAATAGATTATATATTCTAAATTCTTAAACAAGTTAGTTATTCTTAAACAAGTTATTATGGAAGCCCGTTTCCCGCCACTAAAAAAAAAAAAAAAACGGCACCAAAAAAAAAAAAAAAAAAAAAAAAAAAAAAGGTGAATTGCGACTTTTTATCTCAGAATTCTGACTTTTTAACTCGCAATTGCGTGTTTATATCTCACAATTGCGAGTTATAAAGTCAGAATTCTGAGATATAAAGTCGCAATTGCTACAACTTCCTAAAGCTAAGGGGGGCTTTGCACTCCCCAACTTTCAGCAGTATTACTGGGCTTGTAACATCAATAAACTTCTCTTTTGGAACAAGGATACCTACTCTGACAGTTGTCCTCCTTGGGTGCATACAGAAACGTCATCAATGAAAAGCACTCTCTATTCTGTTGTCTGTTCTCAACTGCCCTTAGTTGTAAACAGAGTCTCGGATAACCCAATAGTCACTAGCTCCCTTAAAATTTGGGTCCAATTTAGGAAACACTATGGTTTACATAGAGGCTCTACCCAAATGCCCATCCTCAACAATTACTTTTTTCCCTCTTCTAACTCTGATCCAGCATTTCGCCTTTGGTCATCTAGTGGCCTTATCAAGATTAGTGACCTCTATGACAATGGAGTATTTGTCTCTTTTTCTTTCTTATCTCAAAAGTATAGCCTACCCAGTCATCATTTATTTCGGTTCTTTCAAATCAGACACTTTATACAGAAGCAGTTTCCTCATTTTCCTAACCGTCCCCCTGAAACACAAATTGATCACTTTCTCGCTTTAAATGCCAGCCACAGGCATTTAATCTCAGTTATTTATAATTTAATAAATTCTATTAGTTCGGACATTAATGACACTCTTAAAGATACCTGGGAGCAAGACCTTGGCATTACTATTACAGAGGATCTATGGCATAACATCTTGAACCAGGTACACTCTTCTTCTTTATGTGCCAGGCATGGCTTAATGCAATGTAAAATACTATTCAGAGCTCACTTAACCAATGCCAAACTGGCAAAAATCTTCCCAGACAAGAGTGCTGCCTGCAACCGTTGCAAGCAGTCACCTGCCAACCATCTGCATATGTTTTGGACGTGTCCACAGCTAGTAACTTTTTGGACCAATGTATTTGAGACACTTAAAAAAGCTCTCAACACTAATATTGACCCTGACCCATTCATAGCCCTTTTTGGGGTCTCCCCTAGGCCTGATCTGTTGGCCCGAGATCGTAAAGTTATTGCTTTTACTACAATCTTGGCCAGACGGGCTATCCTTCTTAAGTGGAAGCATGTTTCTCCTCCAACATATGACCGGTGGATACAGGACATTTTCTACTGCATTGGGCTTGAAAAGTTAAGATGCTCTCTCTCTGGTTCACTTAAAACTTTTCACAAGACCTGGGATCCCTTCTTAAATTACATTAAGGGTTTACCTTGCACACCTGTAACTAGCAGTGATACATAATTTTCATTCATCAGAAGGATCTTTTTAGAAGAACTTTAAGAAATGTATTTATTTTATTTTATTTTATTTTATATGTATATGTGTATGTATGTGTGTATATGTATATATATGTGTATATGTATGTATTACACACACATGTATAATTTTTCATGTTTACTTTTTTTTTTTTTTTTTTGTTTCTTTGACATTGATTTTGGGGAGGGGGATCATGTAAGGGGTTAATAATGGACAACATTTTATTGTTTACTGTTTTCATGATGTCCTATTCTGTACTGTCCCTAAAAACCAATAAAAAAGATTGGGAATAAAGTCGCAATTGCGAGTTATAAAGTCAGAATTCTGAGATATAAAGTCAGAATTGCGAGATATAAAGTCAGAATTGCGAGATATAAAGTCGCAATTGCGTGATATAAAGTCAGAATTCTGACATATAAAGTCGCAATTGCGTGATATAAAGTCAGAATTGCGAGATATAAAGTCGCAATTGCGTGATAAAAAGTCGAATTCTGAGATATAAATCGCAAGTCTTGAGATATGCAATTGCGTGATAAAAATTCGAATTCTGAGATATAAACTCGCAATTGCGTGATAAAAAGTCAGAATTCTGACTTTTTCTCACTACTGTGAAACGTTATTTCTCACAGTTCTTACTTTGCTTGAGTTTGCAACTCAAGGGTAGAATCATGCAATTCTGCAAATTACAGTCGAGGTATTTGGACAATAAAAGTTGTTTTTAACAGAATGGATACACTAATGAATTTTGCACAATAATAACAATATAATAATAATCATAATAAGAAGAAGAATCAGCTGTGGCGGAGGCGCAATAAATCAGACAAAGCTGAAGTGGCACATTTTATACCAACAGCTTCAGACTTCACGGCAGCATGGCTATCGTTGGATGCACTGTTACAGACAGAGATACTGACCATCAGTTAATTGCGAGAAAAAAAGTCAGAATTCTGAATTGCGACTTATTCTGAATTCTGACTTTTTATCACGCAATTGCGACTTATATCTCAAATTCTGCTTTTTATCACGCAATTGCGACTTTTTATCTCAGAATCTGACTTTTTATCACGCAATTGCGACTTTTATCTCAGAATTCTGACTTTTTATCACACAATTGCGACTTTTTATCTCAGAATTCTGACTTTATATCACGCAATTGCGACTTTTTATCTCAGAATTCTGACTTTTTATCACGCAATTGCCTTTTTATCTCAGAATTCTGACTTTTTATCACGCAATTGCGACTGAATTCTGACTTGCATTGCGACTGAATTCTGACTTTTATCACGCATTGCGACTTTATATCTCAGAATTCTGACTTTATATCACGCAATTGCGACTTTATATCTCAGAATTCTGACTTTATATCACGCAATTGCGACTTTATATCTCAGAATTCTGACTGCCTTTATATCAGCGACTTTCTCAGAATTCTGACTTTATATCACGCAATTGCGACTTTATATCTCAGAATTCTGACTTTATCATTGCGACTTTATATCTCAGAATTCGACTTATAACTCGCAATTGTGAGTTAAAAAGTCAGAATTCTGAGATAAAAAGTCGCAATTCATCTTTTTTTTTTTTTTTTTAGTGGCTTTTTTTCTTTTCATCAGTCTTTTTAGTGGCTGATTGACTTTCTCCATAGCATTTTACTACATTCTCAAAAGAATTCAAATGAGTTTCACATTTTATCATAGGAACGGCTCGCGCAAATCTTATCACACTTTTGGAGCGCGCTGGTGAACGCGCCTGCGGTGATTCGCGCGCGGTGCGCCACTCATGCTTATAAAAGCTCCGAACGCGCGATTTATACAGTTAATTAACAGCCCGATTCTATGTTTCGGTGTGGTGGTTAGAGTACCGGCAATATGTGAGAAGTGGCGGTACGCAAGACAAAGCGTGGGTACGGTACAGATTAAAATAGAGAATTGCCGGTGTGTACCGGCCCACTTCGATTGCGGTGTTTGAATCCAGATTGCTATCTTTTTATGATTAATCATGCAATTTTATTGCGCTATGTTTTTGCGCTGAATCGGTTTCATTTTCTTAGGCTATTGAGTGAATAAATACAGAAATCACTTAATTTCTATAAAAAAATCAAACCTATTTGAACTGGAACGCCGTCCCCCCTCGAAATTCACTCCAGGGACGCTGTTACCCCCCATTTCCACCCCTGTATATAGCCTATATGTAATAGCATGTTATTATTTAGATAGATATTTAAATTATTATCATAATTAGCATCTTTGCAACAAACACAGAAGAGACGAGCATTATTTCTGGCATCTGTAACCCGGATATCATTGCATATCTTTCGCTTTGTTTGTATAATACAGCTACATTTGAAAGAAGAGAGAAACTTGATGTGCTTGCGCTCATAACCTCTGAACATCTGAACACAAACAATGATCAAATACACATTGACGGATCTTCTTCTGTCTGTGCTCCAAAATGTAATCAAATGTATATTTCTACAGGCGCGTGTAAACTGGTTAACTGTGTCAACTGTGTCAATGCAAAGGCGTTAATTTTCAAGACGAACATCACCCGCGCCGCCATTGCGCAATAGGCTATCCACAAATTACCATAATACTCTCTGAACAATAAGAGCTTATTTAATGTATAAATTAATAAAAACGGTAAAGAAATGCTACATAGGCCTATTCTGTTATCGTGGCGTAATAATCTGGTTGGTTGTAAAATGTCGGAGCTATTGGCTGTATCATGAATTGAAATCAAATGAAATCGGCCTACCTGTGGAATTGTTCACAGACAGCATACGCAGATCAACTAATAAAGATCTTCATCGCTGGCAAACAACTGTATGCATTTGCAGATTTGCTTTTAATTGACTGTAGGTCCACTGCCACTTTCATCCAACGCTCCGAGTGAGAAACCGCTTCAGACGATTCAGCGCGTGCAGGAACTAAACAAATCATTCAAACTGATTCGCGAACCAATATAGACAGTTTTGCCAACTTGTTCAACCAAGTCTTTGAACAGAATCGACTCAAAAGAGTGATTCATGAAAAAAAGAGACAGCGCGCTTGGAATAAACTACGCATTTCTTAACATGTACAGTAATTAATTAAAATAAAGTAACGAGAGGAACGTCGCCAAATGTAACGAAGTAAAAGTACAGATATTTCATTACAAATCTACTCAAGTTAAAGTAAAAGTACCCACATTTAAATCTACTCTAAAAAGTACAAATTTTCCAAAAAACTACTTAAGTAAATGTAACGAAGTAAATTTACTTCGTTATACCCACCTCTGGCAGTTACTTATTATTTTTATGGGTATAAAATAATAATTAGCAGGACAAAACTAATGATAGCCTACTCTAATTACAGCAATCGATCTCCTGTAACGTTAGTTGAACTTGATTTAAAATGGCAGGACCGTTTCTGACGATTTAGAGTTGTTTCTAGTGGCATATTATATTGAGTTTATCTACTGAATTTGCTGTTTCAAAAATATTATTGCTCTAGAAACAGAATAGCCTATTATTTTATAGGTAGAATTTTAAATTGTGTATAATTTTTATAGTCCATTTAAAATACATGAATGATGACGCAGTCGTCTGGGCAGAAGTTTGATACCAGGGGCACGTTCAAGCTCAAACCGGTGCGCAACGTTTTGCTACGGTTTCCGGGTTGAACGACATGTTTCCTGGAAACGGTGTGCAACAGGTTTGAGATACGTTTTCTCTTGTTTGGTGGGTGTGTCAGAAATGTCAGCCCAATCAGCGGCAGGATGTATATGAACCACGCGGTATTAAAGAGACAGCTCGCACAATGGATATTAATGTAACATAAAAATACTAAATTTATATATTTTGCTATTGTATTGTGAAGTGACACTTTAATAAACTTTTCTATACTCCTCTGATTATATAATGGTAAATATAACAATACCATAGCACAACAATAGTGACCAGCAATAATGATAAGCCTAATACTCACAATAAAAATAATATAGATCATAACACAGTGAATATATAGATAAAGAAGTGGATTATCCTTGACCTGAAATGTTTGTCTTTTCATCCTGAAATGCGAGGCAAATGTTGTATCACAATAATTAGAAGTTTCCATAAATCCCTTCACTCGATTGGGATGTTCTCTTTTTATTCTGGACGGCAAGGGCAGTGACTGTAATATTGAGCGTATTTTGCAGTATTAAACACGTATTTATACCGATTACATCAGGCTCCGAAAATTCTTCAAAAAGAACACAAAGTATGGCCTTCTCAGCTGCCATAGTGTCAACACTTGCGTCATCAGAACGGGGTGTTCAACGCACCACCGTTTCCGTTTAAAAAACGTTTTGCAACGTTTTGTCGGGGCTGAACGCAGCCCACGACTCCGCCTCCGGGCTCCACGGACGATTCCTTCTGCGCATGCCCAGGGTCCAAACTTTTTGGACGTATTGCGCAACGTGTCAGCGACCATTCGTCAGCCCATTTTGGCTTCAGTTCATTACAATGGAAGGAAGCGGCATCGCGTCATCCCTCTTTTTTTACAGTCTATGATATAGACAATTGATTACCTGCCAGTTTTTCCCAACGATCTCTGGAGGTATTTCTATGAACGTCTTCATACCAGGAGAAAGATATAAGCCTGTGCTTATCCATTCTTCACAATCTGAAACAAGTAATTTTATAGTGCTCAGAAACTGTAAAACTTCAACAAGGAATAACATTTTCCTTCTGCATTTGGCAAGAAACCTTTCATACCCGCAGTGTTTGCACTGATCCGAACTCTTGCATTAGACACAGTGGGCAAGTCGGGTCTGTCCTTGATGATGTTTGGAAGAAGGGCATCAGGATTAGGTGCCACTTTGTATACCTCAGCCCCAACGTGGAGCATCAGGTGGTCTTTGGCACTCTCAACAGGACAATTACTGGACACCTGTGGAACACCTACCTTCTTCACTATGTCAGTAAGAAGTGCTAGCACTGAAGTGTAGGTGGCACTGTCATAAGAACGCATACTAAGGTAATTGGCACAGTCGTAGCCCAGCTGCTTCAAGCAGCCCTGTTCATGATCAGTCAGTTCTTTTCCCAGGCTTACATGTTCAGCAAATCGCTGCAGCATGCTACGAAAGTGGTACCCCTCTCTACACCTATGCTCTGTTTCTGGGGCCTCATATAACCCTCCACCCAAGGTGTTGCCTAAGAGGCTCAATCCCATCTTGTTAAGAATGTGATTTCCTGGGTATTCAGTCATCACATTACAGCCAGGGTGGGTATGGGCCCAATGCCAGGCATGACCCCCAATCAGAAGACCTCCACCTTCAGCAACAAATTCTTGGATCTCTGCACACTGGGCATCACTGTAGGAAGTGCAGACGTAGACGCTCAGATCTTCTCTGAAGCCAGTCAACTGGCAATCTAAACCGGATTTGCTCAGTACCGCATGGGCTGCTTTGAGGCTGGGTAGGATCCCAATAACACCCGTCCGACCCTCATCAAGCCACTTGATAGCATTGGTCATGAATGTTGACAGAGAGTCCTGGCCCAGGTAACGTTCATGGGATACCAGAATTACTCGACCTTGTCCATAATATGCACCAGCAAAGAATGCTTTTCCAGCCGGTGTGACCGCAATGGGAAATGCTAATGGTCCGTGCACCATCACCTCAGATGCTGTATCCCCTCCTTGGGTGTCAAACTCGGATACACCTTGTAAAAGGAACTCTAGATCATCTTTAAAGTCTTTGCCTATTCTGAAAAAAGACAAAAAATATGTTGAAATGCATGGTTTGTTAAAAGAATGGGTAAAAAGCAAAAACTGTATTTGAACTTACGATACAGCAAGCCAACTAGAAGGGATATTTCTTGGAACAGGAAATTTGCCAACTTGTCCTGGGTGTTTAGAGAAATAAATTCCTGCAACACTGCACACCTTGTTTCCTGGGAAGTTCCTTATAGTGTTTTCTTGTGGATGTTGAGAAGACCAATTCCAGGCTTGGCCAGCAATGATCAAACCACCTCCAGCTTTGAGGAAAGCAATCAGATCCTTTGCACTGGTCTTGACACTGTAAGCATCTGTGATATATATAGCTAATCCATCCCGAAAGTCTCCTTGCTCTGTCTTGATAGGGCAGCTGTTCAAGTTGTCAGCTACTGAACGTAAACTCCTCTTGATCCCTACAATGCCAGCATCACCGGTACATGGCATGAGCCACTTTAGGGCATTCTGTATGAGGCCGGGAAAGCGTGTTAGGTATGCCTCATGTCCCAACACCACTATACGTCCCTGACCGTAATGAGATGCAGCCATCAGCACCTGACCTCTTGGATTCATGACAAGTGGAAAGGCATGTTCACCTATTAGTACAAGATTGCTGGGCACTGCGTTCCCTTGGAGATCAAGCTCCTGCAGCCCAGACATGAGAGTGTTGTAGTCCTGTTCACATGCCATGGTGGAGTACTTCTGTTTAGTAAGTGAATCAAATCAATCACTCTTAACTAACAATCAGGGTCTGAACACTGGGTTTGTTCAACCAGAGATTGTGCATGCAGAAAAATTATACTGACTGGTTTTCAGTCCTACACAAAGACAGAACATGAGAAGAGGAAAAAAAACAAGTTGCATATATTTAGAAAAATATAAAAATAATTGCTTAATATACTATACCAAAATCTGATATAAACAATTTAAACTTTACATCCCATCCCAAATGTGGCTACATATGTAATATGCACACACTCACCTTTATCTGTAGATACAAACAAGCTCAAATGACTTTCCTTATTAGCTCTGTGTAACTACTGTGTGAATATGTTTGTGGCTATGACTATGGCTCACCCATAAGGAGCACATCCTAGGAGCACACCCATAAATACTCTTTTTCTTTCATTTTGTTGGTTCATCTAATGATGATCACCCAGCCAGCACAGCTATGTGGGTCCCAGATGGGTGTCACCTGGGCTGTCTAACTGGGGCCCAGCTGGTTTTGTCCACAGTTTCCATGTAGGCCCCACATGGGCTAGCCCAGATGAAATGAACACTGCTCAGTGTGCACACTACAGGCTGTTAAATGTAACACAGAAACATCCTGGAGTTAATGAGATAATTAGGTGATAACGAGCAGAATCACTGAAGGACAGAGGAACAACAAGAACAACTTCAGACACAGCCTTCGATGAAATCAACTGAAGATAAAAGACATTAAATCTCTCAAGATCTGATTAAACATCTCCACAAACAGCATTACCAGCTTCACTTATTACTAACCAGATTGACTTTATTTCACATACATCGACAAAAGTTGTTATTGAGAATTACCAGAGGTTTGGATGTTGATGATGATTTTCAGTGCATGCTTCAGTTAGGCAGTTTTACTCTTTTATTTTTTTTAGTGATAGTGTTTCTCTGGCTGCTCTAACTGTTTGTTATGGCAAGAAAAACAAACAACAATGTGGTCAGCTGCTAGATAATAAGAATGTAATAATCATTTAGTGGTTTAATTCACTGATCTAATGACTGAACTTTTTATGAACAAAATGTGATTAACTTTGTGCTGGATCTCTTCTAGAATTACAACCAAAAAAAAAACTGTTTTAATCAGAAAATTTGAAGAACACATTGTTCACTAAACACTTTAAACACCTGCAAAATTTCAAACTGTCTAACTGAAGCAAGCACTGACCTCGTTCATGGTGACATCAAACCCAACTTATTTTCAACAAATCATCAACATCTAAACCTCTGGTAATTCTCAATAACAACTTTTGTAGATGTATGTCAGAAATAAAGTCAATCTGGTTAGTAATAAGTGAAGCTGGTAATGCTGTTTGTGGAGATGTTTAATCAGATCTTGAGAGATTTAATGTCTTTTATCTTCAGTTGATTTCATCGAAGGCTGTGGCTGAAGTTGTAGTTCTTGTTGTTCCTCTGTCCTTTGGTGATTCTGCTCGTTATCACTTAATTATCTCATTAACTCCAGCATGTTTCTGTGTTACATTTAACAGCCTGTAGTGTACACACTGAGCAGTGTTCATTTCATCTGGGTTAACCCATGTGGGGCCTCCATGGAAACTGTGGACAAAACTGGCTGTGCCCAGTTAGACAGCCCTTGGGCTTGTTTCAATAAGGAGGTTCAACCAACTCTGAGTTAAAACTTGAACTCTGAGTTGATTTACTCTGAGATGGGAAACTCTGAGTTTTCAGTTTCAGAACAGCTGAATTGCGTTAGTTCAATCGACTCTGAGCAGGTTGACTCTGAGTTAAGCGCGTGCACCACGACTATGAAAAGCCATCATCAATGGAGCTCCGATATTACGATTCACCATGGCAACAGCACATGACAAAATGATGTCCGCATACTTCAATGCAATGCAAGTTTAATTCTTATGACTGTTATAATATCAAAGGTGAAAACTGGCAGAACGGTAAGTTATTGAACTAATATTAATTTTCATAGTAACCCACGGGCAAAAAGGAAGAAATTAAATAATAATTTAGGTGGGTTTTTTTTTTTTTTTTTGCAAATTATGTTCTATTTACCATGTAGGCTAAAAGTAGCAGTTATTTGCAATAACTGTAAATAGTAGATGCTATTTATTTTTTTATACTGGCAGATACATACTATTTGCACCTACTGTTGTAAATTAACAGGATGCATTAATAACAGAGTGTAAATTATTTTGTCATTTTTAAACACTTGTTAGGCAATTTACTTCCACCTTCAGAACAATATCTTCATTTTTATTGAAAATGCCTTTTTGATGTGATGGGAAAAGGGAGACTAGAGAGCTCGGCAAAAGGCGGATTCAAACCCGTCAACCACGTCGTAATCTAGTTCTTAGTGTTCAACGCACTACTACCTGCACAACTGAAGCCGTTAATCACCTGTATTGACTTCAATCTTGTGTGCTATTGGTGGGCGGGGCTACTGTAAATTTGCACTTAGTAATAGACACTCCAAATAATCTTGTCCTTAACCGAATAATCTTGTAATCTTAACCTCCTTTCTGAAAGGGCCCCTTGTGACACCCATCTGGGCCCCACATAGTTGTGCTGGCTGGGTTAGCCAGGTCAGGAGGGACTCGGAGTGAGCGCCCGGAGAAGAACTCTCACTCAAAAGTAGCTATACAAGAAGAAGGGATGAGGTGACTTCTGTAGGGAGAGCGGGAGCGGGACATCAGTATTAAATTATGGTAAGAAAATGGTCTTAAGCCATGGGGGGCGATTTAGGTAGCCTAAATAAATAAAAAGGAAGAGGGGAAACATGCAAAAGATAAGTAGGCAAATAATAAAATACAGGGCATATCACTTATGCTGTGTTGCTTGCTAATATGCTACACATTGGACCACAATATTAATTTTTCTGTCCAACTAGCTTACATAACCAGACAGTAAAATGTGATTTTGTAACATAATGTAACTTTTTTAAACAAACGTGCTCACTTTAATATTTTTCCTGTAAAGTTGTGCAGTTTTGGTGGATTTATGGTATTTTTTATTTATTTGCCTCAATTTGTAATAATTGTATATAATAAGTATATATATATATAAAATAGCAATATTTTTATGTTAAATCTTTAACAAAGATCTACATTTTTTTAATTTCATTCATAGAGATAGACATGAAAAATGTGCCTGGGTTTAGTGGACGATTGCTGCCATCTACTGGAAAGCAAACACTTTTAAAAAATTAAAATAACATGAATTTTTAACTACAGTCACTAGATGGCTAGAGTTTTAATCAATGGTTCACATTATAAAATCAATTAAACATTACTTTGTGTTGTTGTAAAGAATACTGTTATTAAATGTTCTAATAAATCTTCACTGTGAAGCAACACTTAGTCTACTGTATTTGCACTGAATTTGAAATTATGATATTTTTGAAAAATACAATTACAAGGCTGTAGAGAAAAATGCACTATTGCAGACTTATATACTGAGGTTTTAATTACATTATTTTAATATAGTCAGTCGGGAATTAAAGTGGGCCGGTCTAAGGCATGAAACTCCAAGGCTGAAAATTAGTCCCACTCCAGCCCTGATTAGAGGAATTGCAGGGGTGGGAAGTCCAGGGGTCAGAGAGTAAAAGTCCTGCCATATTTTTATCCACCCACTGAAGCATTAATGAGATAAATAAGTGTTTAGTTGAGTGATGATTGACCATTATTGAAGACACCTGATGATAACAAGCAGAATCACCAAGGAGGAAAATCACTATTTTTAAGTTACCATCATCGAGTTGAGCTCTTGACCCTTTTTTATATAGATTTGTTTGGCAGTTTTAGCTGCATTAACCAACCAGACAAGCAAAGTTAAAAGATGGTCAGATGATGTTGGTTGTGTTTTCACATAATTTTATATATGCCCAATCTTAGTTAGAGTTACATTATTGATTACAGCAGCACTGTGCTCTACAGCAGGATATCAACTTTATCATAAAAATATATATATATATACATTTTTTTTGATGTTCCGATTTTAAAAAGCAGTTTCATTTAAACACACAGACATCAAGAATCAGTCTGTGAATCTCAACAGTGGTGGAGTAAAAGCATGTTGCAATGCATTCTGGGTGCCACCAATCAAAATGCATCCATGCCTCCCATCATGCATTGCTGCATGATAATTATGAGCTGAATTATCTTAGTAATTTTCTTTATTCACTATTTAAATTTTGCTGTTTTTCTGTGACTTTTGTAGCTTGTTTTCTAAAGTTCAGAGTTGATCAGTTTATCAGATATGTTGCTTGTCACCATTGTTGAGATTCATACGCTGATTCTTGATGTCTGTGTGTGCCTAAAATAAGGTTTTCTTGTGATAAGAACAACTTTCAAAAAAAAAAAATGTATTGATAAAGTTGATTTTCTGCTGTAGAATCACTGCTGCTGTAATCAATAATGTAAATCTAACTAAGATTGGGCTCTAAATGTGTTCAGATCAAACAATGACTATGTGAAAACATAATCAACCCCACCTGATCATCTCTTAACTTTGCTTGTCTGGTTGGTTTTAACGCAGTTAAAACTGCCCAATCAAATCTAATACTAAAAAGTAAAGGGTCAAGAGCTCAACTAAAACAAACCCTGACCTCGATGATGGTAACTTAAAAATAGTGATTTTCTCCTTTGGTGATTCTGCTTATCATCAGGTATCTTCAATAATGGTCAATCCTCACTCAATTAAACACTTATTTATCTCATTAATGCTTCAGTGGGTGGAATAAAAATATGGCAGGACTTTTACTCTCTGACCCCTGGACTTCCCACCTCTGAAGAATTGCATTATAAAGTTGTATCATTTGCTTTACTTGCATACAACAAGCAGCACGTTTGGTTACAGTAGCCTGTGTATGTTAAAGATGCAGTAAGTGATTTCTGAGAAACACTGTTGATATTTAAAATAAACAAAACAAACATGCCCCTACCCAAAAGGATCACACCCTTTTATAGCTCCGCCCTCTTACTGATGATTTGTTACAAGTGTGTTTTGGTGCTCGGTCCAATCCACTTTCAGCAGCGTTTCTCAGAAATCTCTTATTGCACCTTTAAGACACCGTTGTGTTTTTGCAGGCAAATGGTGGTGTGACTATAGACGTGTCACAGAGCTTCTATGTAAAAGGTGAGCTCAATTCAATTCAAGACTCAGTACTTTGATTTGAGGCCAATTTCATAGAACTAAAGAGTAGTTTAATGGTACTTTTATTTGGAAGCCTTTTTCTTCCACATAAACCTAATGTAACAGCTAAACAAGTAAAGATAAGATATAACCATTACTTGATCTGAATTGCCAAAATCATTTAGAGCCCAATCTCTGAGAGAAATGTTTAATATAATTCAAAAGATTTCTCAAAAGTTGTTCTGTTTAAAGAAAAGAGAAAAAAGACACACATACATCAAGTTCAGTCTGTGAATCTCAACAGTGGTGACCATCAAAAAGCATGTTGCAGTGCATTCTGGGTGCCACCAATCAAAATCCCCATGGTTCTCATCATGCATTGCTGCATGAATAAATTATGAGCTGAATTGTCTTAGTAATTTCCTTTATTCTCACTATTTTATTTTTTGCTGTTTTTATGTGACTTTTTAGTAACTTGTTTTTTAATGTTCAGAGTTGATCTGTTTATCAGAATATGTTGCTTGTCACCGTTGTTGAGATTCATACGCTGATTCTTGGTGTCTGTGTGTGCCTTTTGCAAAGTTTTTTGATCACAACTTTTAAAAAATCTTTTGGATTATATGTAAATGCTTTTTTTATAAAAATGCTTTTATGTAAATGCTTCTTTCTCACATAACGCAGTGAAGCAGCTCCTGTATAGAGTGAATTATCAATTCTTGAGCCATTGATATCAACCAATTCAGCACCACCACTATGGATGTCACACTTAAGAAGATATACCTTAAGTAACTAAGGTATAGTTTGGGGAACACGTCTAGAAAGATATCTTCAGTAAAGGTATACCTTAAGTCTACCTTTAGAGTCTTTGTAGCACTTCGTAAAGACAACGTTATCAGGAAATCCAGTTGTGATAGATATAAATTAGATATTAGATAATAATGGAATATAAATTAGGATATTTTACTTTAATTTTACAGTTTTTGTTTGGTAGCCACTTTTACATTGATCTTTTTTTTTAAGTTTTTTTTTTTTAAATAATCTTTTTAATGCCATGAATTTCACCCCTTTTAATGTTTTTTTGTTGTTGTTGTTTGTTTTGTTTTTTTACAGTGTGCATATGTGCATTTTATTTAATTGAATAAAGAGTATGCACCCCAGCGAGTACGAGTTAAATTTTTTCACATCTTGTGCAGTATCTTAAAATGTTCAGACATAGTCGTTTTTTCAGAAAACCAATACTTACATTACTGCATGCATAAGTTTCAGAAACCCACTTTAAAAATGACAGAAAAGTGAATTCCAGTCAAATACAATAGATCATTGCAAAGACATGGCATGGACCATTTTATGGTCCATTTATTCATATTCTTAATGATTTTCAGTACATTCAACATAAATAGTCTATAGCAAGTTATTGACAATATTATTTTTATACTTCATTTTTCTGAACATATTTTTACATGGGTTATGGCACAGACACATTCGGCATGTGCACTGCGCACTATCTAGTGGACTTTTGTTTTCAAGCACTCAATTCATTCTCGCATGGGCTGTTTCAAGCTAAGTAATAAAGGCACAAGCAGACTTGCATGTATTAAAATATTTAGCAAAAAGACTATAACTGATTTAAAAAAAAAAAAAAAAAAATGCATATAGCCAATCGTCAACCTAACCATAGACTCTACTCTTCAGCACAATGGTAATCAAAAAAAAAAAAAAATCACACATACCAGAAAACCTTTCTCCAGAGTGTGTGTCGAGAAATCCCGGAATCTTTCAGTGAAGTGCGTGTCAAGGCTTGTATAGTTTTAGACCAATGACGTCATTGATGACGTCTGATCCCCAGGGATGCAAACAGGTAAGGGGCAGGGCACGGATTTTTTTTAATTTTTTTTATTTGCTTTACAAGCTTTACATGCATTTACATTTGTAGTTATTTTTATTACCCTATATGCCCAAAACTGTAATTTTTCACACAAAAAAAAAAAAAACATATTGTTGCAACATTTTACCAAATCAACATTTGGTTAAAATTCATGTTATGAAGACGAAGTGCTATGCAGGATATTTAAGACAATATTGGCTGATTAGACGGCAATACTGTTTGCCACATTTCAGACTTCAAATACATAAAATATTACCCATTATGAACATAGTAATTTTAAAGTAAAGAGTAAAGGAAGCCTCCACTCTCCCCATAAAAACACTTTCTCATTCGATCTATGCAAATCCCATTGGTGACCTATTTTGATCAAAAAGGTATCTGAAAGGTGAGGAGTTTGCATCTATGGATCCCCTCAAAATGTGTGGTTTTAGGATAATAGTATCGCCACTCTTGCCTGTTATGACCAAAAAATTGATTTACATACATTTGATAGCCCCATTCATTCATTCAAGCCATACATTTATTACACAGTTATGATATACAATCATTGTAAATACACATTACAATCATATAAACAGATTAGTCTATGGGGAAATGGATTTTTTCTTCATTGTTATTTCTAAGCCTTAACTGGTGCAAAATACAGTGTATCATAGGTCATCTGTGATAGCCTATCTGCTTGTTTTACATTCTTTGACCACCAGATAGTATGTGAGCAAGTGGAGGCACCTGAAATGAACCCTTTTATGAACCACTTTTTTTTTTTTAAGCATATTTGGCAAAACACATTTTGAATTGGTACATGTCTAGACACAGAGACGTCAAGAATCAGCAGATAAATCTCAACAAAAGTGACATTCTTCATGCTGCAATGCATGCTGCCATGGATGAGTTAAACCAAAGAATATACACTAACAAGAAGCGACAGTCAATAGAACGTTCCATTGCAACACCGGCGCCCAGCAGCAGCCCTGCGTTTCTGCCATTTTGTGATGAAAGCGAGTCGGCAGTCCACTAGTTTCTATGGCAATATCAGCTGCTTTGTTAAAAAAAAAAAGTACATTAAAGCTGAAATCAAACTTCAATGATGACAACACAGAATAAAATACTATCACTAGTCATCATCAAATCCTTTTAACAGTTTATTTTACAGACTTTGTGTTTAAGTCTTCCACTTTTTTCACAAAACCTTTGCTCTCTACAAACCCAGTCATTTGGGTTAAAATTGTTTAAAAGGCTTATAAACACTGAATTTATACCAACATTTGAAATTAAATTAAGGACATGCATCAGAAAAATTGGAAAATATATGAATATAACAGCTTGATTTTGCAGTGTATAATGTCCGTTAAAGCAAAAGTGTCCAAAAGTGGGAATTATGCAATAACGGACACAGCAATGCATCATGTATTATAAGATCATTATGTTTGTAGCATGATCCATTAAAACGTGTAATATATTTCAATTCAGACCTAGACACTATTATTACTATTGCTCCACTAGGTCTGAAATATCCGCTGCAAACATGATGATCTTAAATTTATTAATTATTAAACCCCTAGACTCGCCAGGGTATGTGCCTAGACCTTCAGAACCATCAGCCCTGTTTGATGCATCACCACCAAAGTTCAGTGAGATCAGGCAGGTGATCCAGCGGGCAAGATCTGCTTCAACACCAGGCCCAATTGGAATACCATACAAGCTGTATAAGAACTGCCCAGGAGTGCTGAAACTGTTATGGACCCTGATGAGAATCACATAAGCAGATTATACCATCTGAGTGGCAGAGGGCAGTGGCAGTTATTCCCAAACAACAGAACGCCAAGACCATCGAGCATTTCAGAAGCATAGCTCTACTGAATGTGGATGGGAAAACCTTCTTCTCCGTGATGGCAAGAAGAATGACCACCTACCTCACGGAGAAAAACTACATCAATACCAGTTGTCAGAAAGCCGGGATTCCAGGTTTTCCTGGCTGTGTAGAGCATGCTTCCATGATTTGGGAACAGATCCAGACCACTAAGAGGGAGAAGAAAGATCTGCACGTCATATGGCTAGATCTAGCTAATGCCTATGGGTCAGTACCACACCTGCTTATAGCCTACGCTTTGGAATTCTTCTACATCCCAGATAACATCAGGACCATGATCATGAACTGCTACCAGGAAATGCACGTGTTTTGCACTTAAGAAAATCATCACTGTTTGGCAACAACTGGAAGTAGGGATCGTAATGGGATGCTCCATTTCTCCCATTCTCTTCATGGCAGCGTTTGAGGTCATCCTGTTTGGGGACAGGCAGGTGGTGGGTGGGATTCGACTGCCTGCAGGTCAGAGGCTCCTGCCCTTAAGGAGCTATATGGACGACATCACCTGCCTGTTACGAACCGCCCCATGTACAGCCAGGCTGCTTAAGAGGCTGGATGAGCTGATCACCTGGGCCAGAATGAAGTTCAATCCACAGAAGTCAAGGAGTCTCTCATTGAGAAAGGGGGAGAGAAATGACAGAGTCACCTTCACCATCAGTGGGGAAGACATCCCCGCATCGTAGATCAGCCCATCCGAAGCCTGGGAAGACTTTATACATCTGGTCTCTCAGACAAGGATATGGGAAAGGTCATCCTTCAGCAGCTGTTAGAAGGCCTGTCCAAGATCGATGCTAGCCAGCTACCTGGAAAGTACCAGGTGTGGCGTTATCACTTCACCTTGTACCCAAGGGTGATGTGGCCTCTGAAACTGTGCGAAGTCACCTCATCAGCAGTAAGTCGGATGGAGGCAAAAGCCAATTCTTTCATCCGCAGACCACGGTGCTTTTCAGCTGCTGGTCTGTATGGATGGAATGCACTCCAGCTACCCCTAAGGCAGGGGCAGCAGGGGCGATGGACATCTTGGGAGGGTATTGAGGGCCGAGCAATCAGCTGGGCAGAGTTCTGAAACTGCCTCAGGCTCAGCTCAGTTTTCTCATTAGGGCAACATACGACACCCTCCCAAGCCCAAAAAACCTCCACCAATGGCTTGGAACAGAGCAATCCTGTGACCTCTGCGGGACTATCAATGCCTCACTCCAGCATGTTCTGTCGGGCTGTAAAACAGCACTGACGCAGGGTCGGTTCAGATGGCCATGACCAAGTGCTCAGGAAGCTGGCAGAGGTGCTGGAGAAAAGTCGGCAGGAGGCAAACAATCAGAGTCCACTTGAGAGATGATTCAGGATCCACTTCCTCAAGCAGGGGGAACCCACGATGCATACCAGCAAGAGACCACCCGCCAAGCTATTAACATCAGGGGCGGGGTGGAAGATGGAAGTAGATCTGGGAAGGCAGCTCCAGTTCCCACAGGAGATATGCAGAACCACATTAAGACCAGATGTGGTGCTGTGGTCTGCAGTTGCGAAGTCAGTGGTACTGATCGAGCTTACAGTGCCATGCGAGGAGAGACTGGAAGCTGCATATGAGAGAAAGAAAGCGAAGTAATCAGACTTGGTTGCGGAGTGCAGAGAAAGTGGATGGAGTGTGAGGCTGTACCCGGTGGAGGTGGGAGCCAGAGGCTTTGTGGGCAGATCAACTTCATGCCTCCTCAAGGACCTGGGACTACGGGGAGTCACACTGAGCAGATCCACCAAAGAGCTTTCTGAGGAAGCGGAGAAGGCAAGTCACTGGCTCTGGCTGAAACAACGAGACAAGGCTAGGAGAGTAACATCTAAATAGGGTTTGCTGCAGGGGGTGTCAGGGAGACGTCCCTGTGCACTGCCCCGCCACCAGGAGATATTCTGGGTTAAGGGGCGAAACGTTAATGAGCAGTGGTCCCCAGCTGAAGACCCTGCAGCAAATCCATGTGGTATGCGGTCAGGTTTAGGCCTGCCTCGGGAAGAGGACGCCCCTGCCATGCATAGTCCAGCACAGGCACCGTAGGAGGTGCGACAGGCCTAAGGCCCAGCAGAAAGACCATCTCGCTGTAATGAATAAAATGCTATTAATAAATGTGTAAATGGCTGGATTCCACAATTGGTAAATAATATATATAAGACAATACAACATTTACTGTAGGAGCCATACAATTTACTGTGAATTAATAAAAAAAAAAAAAAAACTGTTCTATTGCGCTTCTGTTTTGGCAGTGAAATTTGCAGATTTTGGGTGCGTAAGATGTGAAGGATTCTATGGTTCAGTGTCACCTCTTGGTTCTATACTCTTTGGTTAAACTATGATGGCTCCCAGCATGCATTACATAATGAATGTCACTGTTGTTGAGATTTATACGCTGATTCTTGATGTCTCTGTTCCTAGACATGTACCACTTCAAAATGTTATTTGTCCAATTTTTTTTTTCCAGGGCTCATGTCTCCTGCTTTAATTTAAGTGTTTATAAACAATGTTTAATTGAGTTTAATGATAAGATATACTTTTAATCAACTGTTAACCTTGGGATGAAACCTGTAGATATTTGATAACATCATCAGCACAGAACCAATAGATCACTAACCAATATCTCTCTCGGTTTTTATTCATCATAACAACTATGTTTTATAAACACTAAACTATGACAATCAAAGAAACGCTTACATTAAAAGTCAAGGTCAAGAGACCAACTAATGCAAACACTATTCACCATGATGGTGACATCAAACTTTATTATTTTCAATAAATCATCCATATACATCTGTTAATTCTCAATAAGAACCTTTATGCAAATAATCTGGTTAGTAATAAGTGAAGCTGCAATGCTGTTTGTTGTCTAACTCTCCTCTGCTGAGATGTAACGAGATGATGTGAATGTTTGTGTGTTTGGCTCTGCTGCTGAACAGTTGTTAAACAGGTCACTGAAAGATTCACTAAAAGTTCAGAAAAACGAAATCAAGGTTAGACATTGGATTCCTCTGCACCACACAAGGGTTTATTACAATTATTATTATCATTATTATTGGTGGTGAATCGGTTACGATGTGGAGTTCTTTTAAGGTTTGGGGGACGTTATTTGGTGGACCTTCACAGAACATTCAAGACATTCTCTGAACGTTTAAGGAATCATATTTTATTTGGAAATGTTCTCAGAACGTCACTGCTGCCCTTGCCAAAAAATTGAATTGAAAATTAGAGCTAAATTGACTAACAAAAGGGGCTGTTCAAACAAAAACTATTTTTTCTTAAATATCTTACCAAAAAAAGCTTTAACTTTAAAAAAAAAAAATGTAACTGTGTGTTTCTAAAGCACATTTACTACAAAAATGGAGATTGTTGATGATTTTAAGGTGGTTTACAGTGGCTTTATTCTTTGTTCTCTGAAAATTGTGTTTATGTTGTAGTTCTATGCATAAAAATCTGTCCAGCTATTTTGAAAGATTTTATCATTGAGCAGAAATTATTGCGACAGAGTTATGTAGACTCACACAGACATCAAGATTCTGCGTATGAACCTCAACAATGGTAGCAAAATTTTCAGATAAACAGATTAACTCTGAGCATCACAAAACAAGCTACTAAAGTCACAAAAACATTGTTGAGGTTCATACATTGATTCTTGATGTCTGTGTGAGTTAGAAAGTTTGTTTTTCTCCACCCCCAAACATAAGATAAGCTTCGGCAGAGAGTACCGTGGAATAAGATACATATACCTAGGTTTCATTCAAGCCATGGTTTAAATAATAAGAAGAAATTAATATATATATCAAACACGAAATACTTTCATCCAACCGTTCAATAATTATACAGTTACACGAGTTGTGGGTGTTCTAAAACATAACTGGTTACAGGTAGCAGAGGTGGGAAGTCCAGGGGTCAGAGACTAAAAGTCCTGCCATATTTTTATTCCACCCACTGAAGCATTAATGAGATAAATAAGTGCTTAATTGAGTGATGATTGACCATTATTGAAGACACCTGATGATAACAAGCAGAATTGCCAAAGGAGAAAATCACTATTTTTAAGTTACCATCATCGAGGTTATATGGTAATGTTAGTTTTTGTCTGGGCAGTTTTAACTGCATTAAAACCAACCAGACAGGCAAAGTTAAAAGATGGTCAGGTGGTGTTGGTTATGTTTTCACATAATCATTATTTGATCTGAATCACTGAACTCATTTAGAGCCCAATCTTAGTTAGATTTACATTATGGATTACAGCAGCACTGTAATTCTACAGCAGAAGATCAGCTTTATCAATACAACATTTTGTTTTAGAGATGTTGTCCTTATCACAAAAAAAAAAAAAAGATTTATTTTAGGCACACACAGACATCAAGAATCTCAACAATGGTGACAAGCAACATATTATTCTGATAAACAGATCAACTCTGAACATTAGAAAACAAGCTACTAAAAAGTCACAGAAAAACAGCAAAATTTAAATAGTGAGAATAAAGAAAATTACTAAGACAATTCAGCTCATAATTTATTCATGCAGCAATGCATGATGGCTCTAAATGAGTTCAGTGATTCAGATCAAATAATAATTATGTGAAAACACAACCAACACCACCTGATCATCTTTTAACTTTACTTGCCTGGTTTGTTTTAATGCATTTAAATCTGCCCAAATAAAATCTAATATTAAAAAGTCAAGGGTCAAGAGCTCAACTAAAACAAACCCTGACCTCGATGATGGTAACTTAAAAATAGTGATTTTCTCCTTTGGCGATTCTGCTTGTTATCATCAGGTGTCTTCAATAATGGTCAATCATCACTCAACTAAACACTTATTTATCTCATTAATGCTTCAGTGGGTGGAATAAAAAATGGCAGGACTTTTACTCTCTGACTGCCCATAAAATACCTATCAGGGTTTGTTCTGTAGATGGACTGGAGCTGAAAATTAGATTCTCTGAGCTTGGGTTTCTGGAATTATGTTTTAAAAGAATCATCTGAATGATTCATTTGTCTGGTTTGTCCACGGTTTTTACAGAACGTTCAGTTAATGTCCCAAATATCCTCTTTGTAATGTTCTTATGTGACCATAAATTAACCAAATTGAACGTCACCCTAAAATCATATAAGAAACCTTGAACTGCAGCACTTTCATTACCAAAAGAGGACATTTTAGGAATGTACCTAATGTTCTGTAAAGGCTCAGAATTTTCTTCACCTTTAGAGAACTTTTAGGCAAAGTTGCGCAAGGTCACGAGAACATCGCCTTCTGTGTGGGGTATTATAGAAAATAATAAAATCACCGTTATGGAGGTGAGCGTTTGCTTTTGATGGGCTCTTGATTCTTGACATTTAAACATTAGATTTTTCCTGACTGTTTTAACTGAGTTTTTAAAGCAAGCTTCTTATAACATAAATAAATAAATGCAACAAAAAGTCTGGTTGTGATTTATTGATTCTCTTCAGAGATCAAACTCTGATTCTATTAATTGTTAGTTTTGCATTAATTAATGGTTAGTTTTTTTTTCCTTTTTTTTTTTGTGAGATTAATTTTTTTAATTCTTTATACTGACAGAGCTTTGAACAGTGTCTTTTAGACTCACACAGACATCATGAATCAGCGTATGAACCTCAACAATAGTGACAATAAACAAAAATCTTTTTTGTGACTTCAGTAGCTTGTTTTGTGATGTTTAGAGTTAATCTGTTTATCTGAAAATTTTGTCACCATTGTTGAGGATCATATGCAGAATCTTGATGTCTGTGTGAATCTACACATACCTGTCTGAGTAATTTCTGCACTGATAAAAACTTTCAAAATATCAAAGCAGTACAGAATTTTATGCTTTATCAGAGAACTACAACAACATGAAAGAGACACAACACACTCTCAGAAAATAAAGTACAAAATTGTACCTTTAGGAGTACAATGGCTTGTCACTGGGGCTGTATCCTCAAGGTACAAATTGTACCCTTGTGATTTGTACCTTTATTTAACAGTACAAAAATTGACCCTTCAAAAGGGTACAAAATTGGACAGCCAATCGTTGACTATAATGAGATATATATATTTTACACACACACACACACACACACACACACACACACACTGAATTAAAATCAGAATTTATTAAATCCTTTTCATTTTCACATTTTACAACATTTCATTTTAACACATTTTTAAACATTCCATATGAGTACATCTTGTGTTAAAATTAACACTGAAGCAGTGTTAAAGTTAATGAGATAATTGATTGATGATTGAGTGATGATTGACAATTAGTGGAGACACCTGATGTTAATAAGCAGAATCATTGAAGGAAAACATTAACATCTAAACATCTATTATTCTCAATAAGAACATTTGTTGATGTATGACAGAAATAAAATAAAACCGGTTAATAATAAGTGTAATAATGTTTAATGGCTGGAAGTCAGTTGTAGTTGTTGTGTCTCTCTCTTTTTCTCTTGTTGTTTCTTCAGTGATTCTGCTTATTAACATCAGGTGTCACCACTAATTGTCAATCATCAATCAATTATCTCATTAACTTTAACACTGCTTCAGTGTTAATTTTTAACACCCGGTAAGATGGACTCATATGGAATGTTTAAAAATGTGTTAAAATGAAATGTTGTAAAATGTGAAAATGTGCTTTAGAAACACACAGCTACAACAATTGGAGAAAAAATATCTGTTAAGGGTCAGGAGCCCAACTAAAACAAGCCCTTACCTCCGTAATAGTGACATTTATCAATTTTGATAAAACATCAACACCTCATTAAGAAGTTTAGTATGAAAGAAATAAAGTCAGAGTGGTTTGTAATAAGTGAAGATGCTAAGATCTAGAGAGATCTGTTAGAGTTTAATGTTCTGTTTCTGTTATCTTAGTATTGTGAGGTTACCATTGTGCTGGAGAGTAGAGCCTGTGCTTCAGTCAGTGATGATCCAAAAACACTGATGTTCTGCTGCATGGTGATTTATTTAAAGACAGTAACTGTGTAGTTGCTGATGCAGTGATACAGCAGTTACATTAGCTCATGCATGTTGTCAGCTAATGACTTACTGCAAAAGATTTGCTTTATAAAGAAAAGGTTTCACAATATTAATCCAGGAATTAGACAATAGTGCATTTAATTATAATTTTTTTGTTTGAACAGCCACCTTTTGTGAATTCAATTTTTTGACAAGGGCAGCAGGGACGTTCTGAGAACATTTCCAAATAAAATATGGTTTCCTAAACGTTCAGAGAACGTCTTGAATGTTCTATGAAAGTCCACCAAATAACGTCCCCCAAACCTTAAAAGAACTCCACATCGTGACCATCTGTGAACGTACTGGAAACGTTATTAGGCAACATCCTTAACACCAGTGGGGACGTTCTGAAAATGTTCTGGGAACGTAAAATTTCTAGCAGGGTTTGGAGTTGATTACTTTGATTTGATTTGCCTTATTGATTTTTATTATTTGACTTTTGCATATTTTGTATTTTGTTATGTTCCCTTCCTGCATGAGGGTGGACATTTAAAAAGGGTTTTTAAAGAACACGTCTCAATAAAGAGAATATTTATTACAGGGTTAGTTCACCCAAAAATCATTTACTCACCCTCATGTTGTTCCAAACCCATAACACTTTCGTTCATTTTCGGAACACAAATGACTGTTTTTTAATAAAATCTGGGTGATTTCTGTCCCTTCATTGACAGCTACGCAGCTACCGCTTTGACGCTTCTAAAAGTTCATAAGATCTCAAAAACTACTTGAGTTAGTCCAGATTTTCTGAAGAGACATGATCGTTTTATATGATAAACAGATTTAATTTATGCTTTTATTCACATATAAATATTGATCAGCGAACATAACCAGAAGCTCAACCGTACACGCTTGATGCATGATGTTCTTCAGTGTGACCTTTTTGTCTTAAACCTATGATTAGTCAGGTAGGGTAAGGTTAGCAAATCTAGCCTAACCATAAAACTCACCCGCCGCAGGTTGAAGTTCTTTAGGAATGACGTAGAAGACTCCCTTGTGGTTGTTCTTCTTCGAGGCTCAGTTTGTAGTTATAAGTAAAGTCTCACGGAAGGCAATAGTAACAATAAAATCAGTTACTTTATTAGTTACAATACAAAGCAGTTAATTCAAAATAAAATAAAACTTAAATTCAGCTAAACTAAAAGCTCTAAAGACAAACTCTAACCAGCAATATTGGGGATGCTGTTGTGTCCGTCGATGTGGTATCAGATGTCCTTCACACTTAATGCAGGCAGCATCTGAGGTGTGCTTCACTCCTCAGTCTTTTTGTACTTCTTTATGGGGTTTTCCAAGTTCATTTCCCCCACCAACTCCTCTATGTCCTGTATGATCCAATCTTCCTGTTGTAGGAGTATCCCAGCCAGCACAGCTATGTGGGTCCCAGATGGGTGTCACCTGGGCTGTCTAACTGGGGCCCAGCCAGTTTTGTCCACAGTTTCCATGGAGGCCCCACATGGGTTAACCCAGATGAAATGAACACTGCTCAGCGTGCACACTACAGGCTGTTAAATGTAACACAGAAACATCCTGGAGTTAATGAGATAATTAGGTGATAACGAGCAGAATCACTGAAGGACAGAGGAACAACAAGAACTACAACTTCAGCCACAGCCTTCGATGAAATCAACTGAAGATAAAAGACATTAAATCTCTCAAGGTCTGATTAAACAACTCCACAAACAGCATTACCAGCTTCACTTATTACTAACCAGATTGACTTTATTTCTGACATACATCTACAAAAGTTGTTATTGAGAATTACCAGAGGTTTAGATGTTGATGATTTGTTGAAATTGTTTGGTTTGATGTCACCATGATCGAGGTCAGTGCTTGCTTCATTTATGCAGTTTGACTCTTGACTGTTTTAGTTTTAATGTTTCTCTGGCTGCTCTAACTGTTTGTTATGGCAAGAAAAGAATGCATTGCAGCATGAAGCATCATCGTTGTTGAGATTCCTACGCTGATTCTAGATGTCTGTGTGTGAATAAAGCATGCTGGTGTTTAGAGTGCATTGTATTTTTCAAATTTTCTGGTTAAACGGTTTGTTATATTATCTGATCTATTTGACTGTTTTATTGTTATTCTAGAAAAGAAAAGTTAATAATTTTTTTTCATATACAGTTCAGTCATTAGTTCAGTGTATAAAGCCACTACATTATGATAATTATACTCTTATCATCAAGCAGCTGACAACAGCTAAACATGTTGTCTCTTGCCTTTCTTGCCATAACAAAGAGCTAGAGCAGCCAGAAAAAACACAAATAAAGTCAAGTCAAACTGTCTAACTGAAGCAAGCACTGACCTCGATCATGGTGACATCAAACCAAACTTATTTTCAACAAATCATCAACATCTAAACCTCTGGTAATTCTCTTGTGGAGATGTTTAATCAGATCTTGAGTGATTTAATGTCTTTTTTCTTCAGTTGATTTCATCGAAGGCTGTGGCTGAAGTTGTAGTTCTTGTTGTTCCTCTGTCCTTCGGTGATTCTGCTCGTTATCACCTAATTATCTCATTAACTCCAGCATGTTTCTGTGTTACATTTAACAGCCTGTAGTGTGCACGCTGAGCAGTGTTCAGTTCATCTGGGCTAACCCATGTGGGGCCTCCATGGAAACTGTGGACAAAACTGGCTGTGCCCCAGTTAGACAGCCCAGGTGACACCCATCTGGGACCCGCATAGCTGTGCTGGCTGGGAGATTCCAAGTGATCAAGGGCTCAGGACTTTCTAATTCAACTTATTTCAAGTGTTCCACCAGTAGTGTACACTTGTGCAATGTAAGTAAGGACGTACATCAGAGTTGAAGTAAAGTTAGTGAGGGAAGGGCAAAAAATTGGACAGGAACAGGAACAGGAAACAAGTCAATAGAGTCAATAAAGTTGGAATAATCAAGGGCTAAGCACTGAAGGTGGTGAAAATTGTACTATTTTGCCATTTATTTATTTTTCTCACTAATAGCAAATTATAAATGAGCAGCCATTTATATCAATTGGAATGAGAGATGAAGGCCTTAATACTAATGTTGTCCACAACATCTCATAGATCCGTGTAAATGGTTCAATAGATTGACTTGTAGTTTAAAAAAGTATAGAAATCTGTGATATCCTAAATACGTAAAGATCATTATAAATAATTGGACAGCGCTCACATTTTTCCATTGTGTTTGAAGTTTTCAGACGGTCCCTTATGCTCCATTGGAAATATCAGTGCATATTGACCTAAAACCTATAATATACAAGAAGTTTGCCATGTTATAGTGTAAGCTAACATTATACGAAGCGAATGCATGTAATCATTTAATTAGGGACAAATTCATAAATACGTGCCCCCCTGTGACGTATATACGGGGTTTGAGCTCGAGCGCGTAACGTTATATGTCTTCATGGCTCACGTCACAAATAAAAAGTGAAAGTAAATGTGCAGAGTTGATGTTTCACCATTTAAACAACCATAATCGATTCTACAGGAATATCTTTTTTTTTATAGGAACCTTTATAAAAGCTAAGTCATGAATTTATGTGTAGATACTTGATAGAAATGGTGGAGGTTGTTTTTTAATCGATGTAATTAAATGTTGATCAAGGTGAGTGTTTCAGTCACGAGACTTACATGTGACCTCCGCATTAATGTTTTCTGTGAAGGACGTAAATATTTGAAATGCGTTTGATTTTTTTTAAGCACATTAACATTTTAGCATTTCTGTTACAACATGTGAGTGAACACTGATCCCAAGAGTCGGAGGAGAGCTTAATGTGTTTCTTTGTCATTTCCATTCAGAGTCAGTGGTGAAGATCAGATTTTGTTTCAACTGTTCAGATTCATCATGGATGACACACAAACATCCAGAGATGAAGATTTTTCTCCAGGATGCAGGTACTGTTAATAAACACTAGATTAAATCACATGAAGAGGTCTGAAGTTGGCAAGATTTTGTTATAATGCAAAAAGATGTTTGATGATAAATGATTTTAAGACCTTCTTAAAGTGATTATTATCATAAAAGATCTGTTCTGTTATAGTTCAGTTGATCAGAAGAGATCAGAACCAGAGCCCAGCTGTGTGTCTATGAGGAGTGACAGGTCTCTAGATCGGCCAATAGAGTTTAAGAGTGGAGATACACAGACTGATCTCAGGTATAACATTTCTATAAAATTATGATTATTGTATGGCATTTTGTGTTATCAGAACAATATTCTGATAATGAAAAATTATTGTTATACATTGTTTATAGTTATTTTTTATCTTTATCTGATATTTTAATGTATATAGTGCTGATCACAGAGACACATGAGTGCTTGGTTAAATGTACAGTATTTTTGTCAACATAGTGTAAATAATAATAATAAAAAAAAAACTTTAAAGTGAATGCTTTAAATTATTGTATTCAAAACCAACAAAAATACATATACAGTTGCAGAATCTGTGAAAATGTGCAAAAATTTTAACAAAATAAGAGAGATCATACAAAATGCATGTTATTTTTTATTTAGTACTGTCCTGAGTAAGATATTTTACATAAAAGATGTTGACATATAATCCATAAGACAAAAAAATAGCTGCATTTATTAAAATAACCCCATTCATAAGTATGTGAACCATTGATTCTTAATACTGTGTCTGGTTACCTGGATGATCTATAACTGTTTGTTTGTTTTGTGATGGTTCCTCATTAGTCCCTTGTTTATTCTGAGCAGTTAAACTGAGCTCTGTTCTTCAGAAAAAATCTCCAGGTCCCAAAAATTCTTCAGTTTTCCACCATCTTTTGCATATTTTACAACAGTGACTGAATGATTTTGAGATCCATCTTTTCACATGGAAGACAACTGAGGGACTCAAACACAACTATTAAAAAAGGTTCAAACATTCACTGATGCTCCAGAAGGAAACACGATGCATTAAGAGTCGGGGGGTGAAAACTTTTGAACAGGATGAAGAGGTCCAAATTTTTCTTATTTCGCTTGAATATCATTTTTTTCATTTAGTACTGCCCTTCGGAACCAACAGAAGATACTTGCATGTTTCCCGGAAGACAAATTAAATACAATTTACCTTGATCTTCAAATTCCAAATTTCACCCCATCTATTAATGCATCATGTTTTTTTTCTGGAGCATCAGTGAATGTTTGAACCTTTTTTAAAAGTTGTGTTTTGAGTCCCTCAGTTGTCCTCAGTGTGAAATGACGGATCTCATAATCATTCAGTCACTGCTGGAAAGGGTTCTGATATGCAAAAAATGCTGGAAAACTGAAGAATCTGCAGGACCTGGAGATTTTTTCTGAAGAACAGAGCTCAGTTTAACTGCTCAGGACAAGCCTCATGAAGAACCATTACAAAGATAGAAACACTTTAATCTCTCTCTGTTACAGTTCAGTTGATCAGAAGAGATCAGAACCAGAGCCCAGCTGTGTGTCTATGAGGAGTGACAGGTCTACAGGTCATCAAATACATTTTCCGAGTGGGAATACACAGACTGATCTGAGGTATAATGTTACTGTAAAAGATTTTTCAGAATACAAAAATGACTTTGTTCTTATTAACTCATTTAATAATGAGGTATTTTAATTTTACAGCCATGAAGTCCTCAACAGGTTTAGATCAAATCTGATGAAGAAGTTTGAGTGTCTGTATGAGGGAACAGCACAGCAGAGAAACCCAACACTCCTGAATGAGATCTACACAGAGCTCTACATCACAGAGAGTGAGAGTGGAGAGATCTGTAATGAGCATGAGGTGAGACAGATTGTGAGACAATCCAGGAGAGCAGCAACAGAGGACACACCGATCCAATGCAATGACATCTTTAGACCTTTACCTGGACAAGACAAACCCATCAGAACTGTGCTGACAAAGGGAGTCGCTGGCATTGGAAAAACTCTGTGCAGAAGTTCATCCTGGACTGGGCTGAAGGGAAAGAGAATCAGGACGTCCAGCTCATATTTCCACTTCCTTTCAGAGAGATCAATTTGATAAAGAACAAAACACTCAGTCTCTCAGATCTTTTTCATGTCTTTTTCCCTGAAACAAAAGAAATGGAAATATCCAGTGACAAATAAAAGTGTTGTTCATCTTTGATGGTCTGGACGAGTGTCGCCTGTCTCTGGATTTTCAGAGCGATGTGAGGTTGTGTGATGTAAGTGAATCAGCCTCAGTGGACGTGCTGCTGATGAACCTCATTGTGGGGAATCTGCTTCCCTCTGCTCTCATCTGGATCACCTCCAGACCAGCAGCAGCTGATCTCGTCCCCTCTGAGTGTGTCCATCGAGTGACAGAGGTACGAGGATTCAGTGAGCCACAGAAGGAGGAATACTTCAGGAAGAGAATCAGTGATCAGAGTCTGGCCAATACAATCATCTTACACCTGAAGTCATCAAGGAGCCTCTACATCATGTGCCACATCCCAGTGTTCTGCTGGATCTCAGCCACTGTTCTAGAGAAGATGTTGAGCGAAGCAGAGAGTGGAGAGATTCCCAAAACTCTCACTCAAATGTACACACACTTCCTGATCCTTCAGACCAACATCAAACATGAGAAGGACTTTGAGAAGAACGTGACAGATGAAGACATGATCCTCAAACTGGGGAAACTGGCTTTTCAGCAACTTGTGAAAGGCAATGTGATCTTCTATGAGGAAGACCTGAGAGAGTGTGGCATTGATGTGACAGAAGCATCAGTGTACTCAGGATTGTGCACTCAGATCTTCAGAGAGGAGTTTGGCTGGTATCAGGGGAAAGTCTTCTGCTTTGTTCATCTGAGCATTCAGGAACATCTAGCAGCTCTATATGTGCACATCTCCTGTATAAACAACAACATAAATGTGTTTGACCAAATCAACAAACAGAGCCTGTGGTTTAAAGTTAAGGACTGGTTTCAACTCAATTCATCAGAACATGTTTCATTATCTGAGCTGCATCAGAGAGCGGTGGATGAGGCTCTACAGAGTAAAAATGGACATCTGGACCTTTTCCTGCGGTTTCTTTTGGGTCTGTCAGTGGAGTCTCATCAGATTCTCCTTCAAGGACTAATGAAACAGACAAGTAGCATATCTGACAGCAATGAGAAAACAGTTGAGTACATCAAGATGAAGATCAGGATCATTGATTCTCCAGAGAAGTCCATCAATCTGTTCCACTGTCTGAATGAACTGGGTGATCATTCACTAGTGGAGGAAATACAACAGTATCTGAAATCTGGATCAATAAAGGCAGTCAAACTCTCTTCATCTCAGTGGTCAGCTGTAGTTTTTGTGTTGTTGACATCAGAGAAAAATCTGGATGAGTTTGATCTCAAGAAGTTTGTTGTAGGAAACAATGAAACTGAAGATATGAAAGTTTTTCAGAAGCTGCTGCCTGTGATTAAAGAATCCAGATCAGTACAGTACGTATCAATGAGAACAATCACTTCACTGGAGAAACAGCCCATTTGTCAAGTTGCTTAAATCTCCTAAAAACTGTATGTATGGTTAACATAGCAGAGTCATACATTTTAATATTACTAGTCAGATGGACGATTAAACATTTACTTAATCTTTGGCTTAAAGTTGACTAAAACATAACATTTTAATTTCAGTGCGGGCTCTCTAGTAAAGTGCAGATGTAATCTGTGGCAACGGCTCCTCCATAACAAGAATAACAATGTACAGTGAGATATTAGTCTGCATTCACATTGTATCTATTTTGACATGCCGTTTTGCAGCGTGTAATTGGCCATTGCTCCTCTCAGCAGGAAAAACAAAACTTTTATTTAAAGGATTGTTTATAGCCTTGAAAGAGCGCTTCCTTTACAATCTCTAAAAAGCTGTCACTCATCTCTCAGGTCACGATCTCACAAAGTTCCATCATAACCAAAAAAGTTGTCTACACTGAATAAATAATTTCTTACTTCGTGTCTTTGTTTGTTAATGAGAGGATTCGTGAGCTTGCAGAACTCAGCTCTGAACAAAAACTCCAGCCTTTTGAGCAGTGAGTGGATTCTGACTAAATGAAACTCCTCTGATTGGCCATTGCGTTCAAGAGATCAACAAACATGTCTGTGATTGGCTACATTTCTTACCGCTGCAAAAACACATTGTAAACAGAAACATTTGACGTTCTCCCAAGCGCAAACACAAAAGAGACACAAAACACCGAACCTGTTTCGCCAATATATTATTACAGTATCAACTGAGGGTGCTTATATTTATATTAGACTTTGTTTTTTACCCATGTTTTAATTTTTAACTAAAAAAGGTTTGTGATCAAACATTAATTATAAAACGGATAGTTCCGGCCCTTGATTCTTATTGGTTGAGCCGCGTTCGAAGCGGCTGTAAAATTCCCGAAAACATACAGCTGACAGTATTACATAAGTATCGCTGCACCACTGAGTGTGTATGTTGCTGTGTCTGTTTTAGCAATCACTCTTAGCAACGTAAACATATGTTTGTTCTTAATTGATTTTGTTCATTGAAGCTTACTGTAGTATGTAGAAGAGTATTGTGAAGAGAGATATCAAATGTATTACCTGCATTCAGATTTAGCATTTTCCTTCAGGTCAGTCCTATATTCATAATAAAAAACCTGTTTGAATGTCCGCTGCGATCTTGTCCTTTTAACATTTAATGGGTTTTCCTGTGCCCTGCTGACATTGACAGCGCTAGTCAAAGTATTTGTCATTTGCGTCTTGTTCCGTATTCACAACAAGTTTCAATATAAAAGTCTTTGCAACTGAGTGACTCGCTCATAAAGACAATCTTTAACAAGCCTAACAATGCCCCTTAACTGTTATAAATTCACGGTAAACCATGGCTTCTTGGGGCTTATTGCTTTATTGTCAGACCCCCTGCAGTACCTATGCAGAGCCCTGGTTGAAGACCCTTGGTTTAAAGTTAATAAATACATAAATATTAATTTAATTCAATCTTAACATTTTTTATTAGTATGAATTTGACCATGAAACTTGGACAAGAATTTGGCATTGTTAAATTATATTGGAATTGAAAGTAGCTTTTTTGTGTTTAACTATTTATTATGCTATTTGATCTCTCTACAGGTTGAGGGACTGTGATATCACAGATGAAGGTTGTGCTGCTCTGGCTTCAGCTCTGAGATCAAACCCCTCACACCTGAGAGAACTGGATCTGTCTGGGAATAAACTAGGACAATCAGTGAATCTGTTGTCTGATATACTGGCGAATCCTCACTGTAAACTGGAGATACTGTGGTAAGATCATATTTGACTCTCACATGAATCACAGTGTAAAGTATATTTGAAGTGTTCAGCCTCTTTCTGCTGCTGTGAGTTCAACTGATTGAGCTGTAAATGATTGAACACATGAGCTGCTCCTCAGTCACATGATACTGCAGAACTGAGAGTCACACTGAAGTACACACTTTCAAACACAATCAACATTTCAGTCTCTTGACTTTAAACAGACTCGAGTTCAACAGTCAGAACTGAGAAATGAAGAACATGCTGGATTCATTCTCACTGTTCATCATGTTCATCTTTCTGCATTGACACTTTCTAAAGTATTGTTTTTAATTTTGTAAAATCACACACACAAACACATCATGTTTTGTACTCTGTGACGTTTTAGATCTCAATGATTCATCACATGTGTTAATTAAGTTTGTGCTTTGTCTTTAATAATGGATCCACTGCTGAACTTATCTGATCTAAACTGAGAGAGTGAAGAGTGTGTCATTGTTCTCTACAGGTTGATTGATTGTGGAGTCACAGATGAAGGTTGTGCTGCTCTGGCTTCAGCTCTGAGATCAAACCCCTCACACCTGAGAGTACTGTACCTGTCATGGAATAAAATAGGACAATCAGGAGTGAAGTTGCTCTCTGATCTGAATCTAAATCTCAAGTGACTGTTTCTCCAGTCAGATCCATCCTTAAATTGGTATGAAACAATATCTCACATTCAACTCTGTGTGTCTGTTCAGTCCTGAAGCACGTGACAGGATCAACCTGCATGAATCTCATTCTGTCAGCAGCAGTATGTGGCAATGCTTGTCATTATATCTCCTCTCCTGATCTGAGACCAGAGTGAATAATCTGCAGACACTTGAACTACAATTCATTGTTCTCTACAGGTTGAGATGTTGTGATATCACAGATGAAGGTTGTGCTGCTCTGGCTTCAGCTCTGAGATCAAACCCCTCACACCTGAGAGAACTGAATCTGTCATGGAATAAAATAGGACAATCAGGAGTGAAGTTGCTCTCTGATCTGAAGGATGATCCATGTTATAAACTGAAGACATTATATTATTGTGAGTATATTGTAAAATGTAACTTTGCTTCCCATTTATAACTTAAAGAACACTTTAAGTACTTTGATACCACAGCAAAAACTCCTAACTAATACAATTCAAACATTATTAAAGACAAATGAATAGACAGTAGAAATAATAATATACAAATTAAAACAGAAAAATACTATAGAACAGTTATAGTTAGGTCTAACTGTAGCCTGGTATTCAGGTACAGAAATGTAATAATATAAATATAAATATAAATATAATTGTAATTACACTGCATGCATAGTGTTCACTGTATAAATTAAATATAGATTAATCATTGTTAAAGTTGTTTTGTTGTTTGACAATTAATGACATAGCAGATATTTTTAGGCTGCTGTCAATAAATGCATGGAACCAATATGATGAAACACATCTGAGTTATCTCAAGTTATCTCAACTCTTTAGGTTCACTTAAGACTTTATAATCAGCTATATAAAAGAATACTTGTCAAGACAGGGATTTGGAGATCATTTTGTGCGTATGTATCTGTTCAAGCCCAAGGATTTGCGAAATAGCGCTCAATTGTGTGTTCTCGTGCCATCCAAAAGGCGCCTCTGTGAGCGTGCGTGCTTTGAGTGTGTGCACAGAAAACAAAGTGCGATTGCGAATTGTGCATCTTCTTGCATTTGAATTGTTTAAAAACGCTCGAGTGTTTTAAATTGTTCAAACTTACAAACACGTGCAAATAATAAACTTTCACTATTTAATGGTTAATCTGCGAATCACATGCGTTCCAAACCGTGGCGCCTGGTTCGTACAGATCACGGATCAACCACGATTTGTTGCACCCCTACTATAAATATATGAATAAATTAATCTCTTACAGTGTTTCTGTGTGTAAGTGATAAAGAGAGAGTTGTTTATCATTTGCCGTTATTAATCTATTAACAGTTTTTCATTCATATCTCTGGCTTAATATGAATATACTAACATCTCTGGCTGTGTTTTTTCTGAAATGATCTTCTGATGTGATGTGACAGCAGTAATGTCTCATACTCATATGTGACTGTGTGTTTCAGGATCAGCTGATGGTGAATAAGGAGCTACAGAGATTGAAGACAGACTGAAGACACAGAGACTGAAGACACAGACTGAAGACACAGACTGAATACACAGAGACTGAAGACACAGAGACTGAAGACACAGAGAAGCACAGCGATCACACTGACATGAGTGTGTGACTTCACAACATTTTCTTGTTTTTATCTTTTTGTAGGTCTGTTATCCTCACAGTTTCCCACAATGATCTATTACAGGACCTGAACTTATATCAGAACTTATCTAACTTTTGTAATTTAATACTCAATCAATAATCAGTGGTCCATGAAAATAAGTGCTGAAAGTCACCATAATCAATTTGGAATTGTTCTGGATACACTAGGTACTGTACAATGACATACAATGATGGTGTAACACTCAATATACACTACAAGAAGTGACGAAACTGAAACAAGCCATACAAATTGTGAATAAGAGATTTATTGTGCAATACAGACAGCTTATTTTATTATAATGGGAGAATGTCATTCATTTATCAGTATAACTTTTTAACATTTTTTTTTATTACTTTCAGTAAACTCAGAAAATCTTACTGCAGAAGAGATAGATGCTGTAAATGTGTCTACCAGATACTTTCTATTACTATTTACTGACAATGTATGTTTTATACTTTTAACCTATTTTTAATATGATTGTATTAAAGTTTCCATCTAAAACTATGTATTTTTCCTCTGAACAGTTACCGGTAATTACAAATAGACACATATTCTTGATGGAAAGCATTTCTGAAGCCAGATGCAGATTATTTAATTGTATATATATAGAGAGAGAGAGAGAGAGAGAGAGAGAGAGAGAGAGTTTAGCAGAAGGCACAGCTTATTAACAGTTTGACAGGGTTATGTATTCCAAAGCCTGTTGTTCTAATGATCAGAAATTCAGTGCCTGATGAGACTGATGTTCCTCATTTACCATCATTAACAGAAAATGGGTGTTATTTACAGATGATATGGTTTCAAGACAAATAATTGGCAATTTACTGACAAGTAATGTGCAAGAAGACAATGGAAGATAGTAATTTTATTAAAGGATTTTTTTCCTTAATAAGTGCAAGTGCCTGAAATGCAAAGCACTGTTATCTGTGTTTAATTTAATTTAATAAAGACCCCATAGAACACACCTTTGGCTCCTGTCAAAACTAGTTTACTTTTACTTCCTTTTTGTATCTACGCCAACTTTTAGAACAAATCATTCCAGCTTCAGTTCAGACCGCGTGGTGTTTAATCATCGAAAACCGTTGTTTTGTTGAAGTAAAACAGAATGAAAGGGTCTAATAATGAACAAAATTAAAACGGCCTAATTTGTTTGTTTTTATAATGAAATAATTTTATAAATATACATATCAGAATAAAATAATCATTGACCATACACACAACAGAACAGCAAAATACTGTATCTTTAAAAAGAAAAAAAAATGTCAAACAACAACACATGACAACACAACTGACTAAGGAAGACTCTATGTAAAATAGTTGTCCAACCAACTCAATTCAATCATGGACAGAGGTTCCACATGATTGAAACAAGTAATTGTTTCCACATGATTTAAACAAACTAGAATTAATTGTGTTCATTTAACTTGAATGAATGGTTTTAGTTTAAATAAAATAATTAGTTTTCATATAAATTATTTTTTATAAATAATCCTAATTAATGCTTCTTGTTTAATCTTATGATTTTAACTTTTGTGATGTACTGTTCTGTGCTGGACAGTCTATGAGTGATACTGGTTTCATCCAGAGCACTACCATAGTAAATACTTCATTATAAGTAATTTGAAATTTTGTTAGCAGGTCCCCAAGCACAAACTCAACACTTCACCACAATGGTAACCCCAAAACTATTATCATAACAGGAACTTTTAAATACCAACATAATAGAACATTACAAAGTCTCTCCATTTTCTCATCTTGCAAAAAACTTTAGCACTTCAAGGACTTTATTTCAACATTTACTCTCCCAGCTCAGCCCCTTTGCAAAGCATGATGGGAAGTGAAAGTCCTGTTTAATTGAGTCCTAGTTGGGTTTACTTGATTGAAACATGTTATTTTAATATGAAAACATCAAGTTAAGTCAAAAAGTAATTGTTTCAAGTCAATTTAACATGAAGCAATTAAATTTGAACCAGAAACCTAATACAATGGTGTTGAATCAAAATAAGTTGTTTAAATAAAGTGAACAGCATCTAAAAATTCAATATATGTATATTTATTTTTATTTAAGTATGTATCTAGACAGGTAATGTTGAGAAAAGTGTGTCCTTCCATTTCTTAATTTAAAAAGGTTTAGAAATGAACTTCAGCGGTATCGAGCGTCACCCAAAATACTCAATGCAGCTGCATGTTCACCTATTAGTATGCCATGCCATATGCCATGGTGGACTACTTCTGTTTAGTAAGTGAATTCAAATCAATCACTCTTGACTAACAATCAGATGAACAGGGTCTGAACACTGGGTTTGTTCAACCAGAGATTGTGCATGCAGAAAAATGATAAAGATTGTTTTTCAGTCCTACACAAAGACAGAAAATGAGAAGAGAAAAAAAAAAAAAGTTGCATATATTTAGAAAAATACAAAAATTTTGTTAAAAAAATAATTATATTGCTTAATATACTATACAAAAATCTGATATAAACAATTTAAACTTTACATCCCATCCCAATTGTGGCTACATATGTAATATGCACACACTCACCTTTATCTGTAGATACAAACAAGCTCAAATGACTTTCCTTATTAGCTCTGAGTAACTACTGTGTGAATGTGTTTGTGGCTATGACTATGGCTCACCCATAAGGAGCACATCTAGGAGCACGCCCATAAATACTCCTTTTTTCATTTTGTTTGTTCATCTAATGATGATCACATGATCCTTCAGAAATCATTCTAATATATACGTATTTGCTACTCAAGAAACTTTTCTTACTAATTATTATCAATGCTGAAAAAGTTGTGCTGCTTAATATTTTTATAGAAACTGTGATAGATTTTTTTTTCAGGGTTCAGAACCAAAGTAAAAAAAAAAAAAAAAAAAAAAAACAGCATTTATTTGGAATAGATTTTTTTTTTTTTTTTTTTAAATTATAAATGTCTTTACCTTCAATTTGATCAATTTAATGCATCTTGTGGAATAAAAGCATTAATTTATTACCTTATTGACCCCAAACCTTTTGAATGAAAGTTTTGAAGTTTGCAAGTTTGAAAATTGAGTGTAGTAGATGTATTTCCCTTATCTTATTTATTTACGAATGGGAATACATTGTGTTTTTCAGGTGTGTTTCCACAGCCCCTGGTATTTACAGAAAGCCTGTTATTGGAATGTGGGAACATCTGTGTGAGAAGGTGAATCACTATTGTGGTTATTTGTAGTTGTTTATTAGAAGGATTGCTTTATAAAGTTGTATCATTTGCTTTACTTACATACAACAAGCAGCACGTTTGGTTAGAGTAGCCTGTGTATATTAAATGTGCAGTAAGTGATCTCTGAGAAATGCTGTTGATATTTAAAATAACCAAAACAAACATGCCCCTACCCAAAAGGATCACACCTCTTGATAGCTCTATGTAGGAGGTGAGCTCAATTCAATTCAAGACTCAGTACTTTGATTTGAGGCCAATTTAATGGAACTAAAGAGTAGTTTAATGGTATTTTTATTTGGCAGCCTTTTTATTATTCTTCCACATAAACCTAAACTTAACCCATTACTTTATACTACTGTGTACTTACTGTAAGTACACCCCCAACCCTACCCCACACTCTAACACACCGTTCAAACGCCCCCTCCCTTTAACCCATTACTCCGACCTGCAGATACCCACACTTGAAATAAAGTGCAACCAGAAAACGTTGTTTTAACAACAATTTTATCTTCTATTTTTTTTCAGCACAGCCCAAAATGACCCAATAACATATGCTCAGTTATGGTTTCCCCTCATTTTGCAGATGCAGCAGGACGTCCTGCTAACTGGGCTCCGGGGAAAAAGAAGAAAGACTTCTCCTGCAGTGACAGACTGGTAATGACGTTAACTGCAGTCTTCATTACACATAAGCAGATTGAATGTGTTACTGTTATTAAGAGTTACTGTATTTTATAATAAATTGATGCAAATCATGTGTAATAGCTTACTCTGACCACAAGGGGGCATTGTTGTGTTTTTCTTGCTCCGTTTTAGTATAACAAAAAAGGGAAACTTTACAATGGTATGGGCTTTTGGCAAAACACAGCTTTACAGGTTTTTTTGTTGTTCTTCTTATCTCTTGTGCCCTCAGTTTGCTCTCAACATTGGTCTTCAGTTTTACCCCAGAGGAATACTTCTTGGGCTGGAAACCGGCTCAGTTCAGCTTACCAGAGTTTGACCCTGTAAACATTTTTGTGTTTCACTTAGACATTTTCTGCAGTGTATTCATGTATGGTTATTTATGTTTTGTACCTTAGTTGGGTACTTTACACTAACTTTCAAAAGTTTTGGGTCAGTAAGATTTTTTTTTTTATTCAGTAAAAATTAATTAAATTGATCAAAATTGGCACTAAATACATTTTAATGTTAATTAATAATTAAATGCTGTTCTTTTGAAAAACTGTTTTCAACATTAAAAACTAATAATGATAAGAAATGCGTCTTGAACAGCAAATCAGAATATTAGAATGATTTCTGAAGGATCATGTGACACTGAAGACTGGAGTAATGATGCGGAAAATTCAGCTTTGCATCACAGAAATAAATGACATTTTAAAATATATTTAAATGAGAAAGATTTTAATAAATTTTAAAAATAAATTTTAAAAACATTTCACAATATTACAGTATTTTTGTTCAAATAAATGCAGTCTTGGTGAACATGAGAGACTGCTTTCAAAAACATAAAAAAAAAAAAAAACTCTTACTGACCCCAAACTTTTGGACATTACCGTACTAAGCATCTGTAATAATATTTTGTGTTTTTGTATCATTGTCCAGAGGAAATTAGACTCTAAAATGTGTCTTTACGATCCTCCTGACACCTCCCTCACATCTGCCAAACAGGAAGTCATTGTAGCAGTGGGATTCCCTGGATGTGAGACTTTTTTCAGTGTTTGTTTTTTCTTCTTACTCCCTCCAGGTGATCAATTTTTATTATATAACCCCTGTGTTGTTATTTTATTTATTTTGCAGCGGGCAAATTCACGTTCTTCCAGACACACATTTTTCCAAAGGGCTATGCATATGTGAACAGGGTGAGTTGAGTGACATAGCTAACACAACAGAGAACCCACAGACAACAAGTAGATCTCATAGAGCAAGATCGAGCATTTCTGGTTTAGAAGATTTGGAGGTTCTACATGTGTATAATATCTTGATTTAACTGCCTTTTAATGCTGTGCCATCTGCACATGAACTCTAGGACATGCTTGGCTCCTGGCAGCACCTGTGTGTCGGCCTGTGAACGCGCTCTGAAGGAAGGCCAGAGCGTAGTGGTGGACAACACTAACCTTGACCCCGAGTCTAGAAAAAGGTGCTTACCTCTGTTTCCAAAGCAGATGCTTATTTATCTTTGTCTTTCAGCTGAAATGGCACCATCAATGTCCCCTGTAGGTGTTTCAACTTCACTGCGAGTCTGGAACAAGCAAAGCATAACAACAGGGTATATGTCTTTACTGTGGTCACCACGAAATCAAAATTAACAATAATAAAGGAATATAAATTAGAATATTTTACTTTAATTTTAGAGTTTTTGTTCGGTAGCCGCTTTTGCCAGTCATTGATCTTTTTTTATTATTATTATTAATTTTTTAATAATCTTTTTAATGCCATGCATTTCACCCTGTTTTCAGTGTAGGCTACATTATTTTACAGAATAATTCTGATAGAAATTCTAATTGGAATCCTGAACAATTTTCTTTCTGGAATCCTTTAGGATTTTTGTGTCAAGGACGTCACCTGGTAACGTTCCCAGAACGTTCCGAGACGGTCACGATGTGGGGTTCTGGGGACGTTATTTAGTGGACCTTCAGGGAACATTCAGGACGTTCTGGGAATGTTTAGAGGATTATTACTACGTTCGGTTAACTTCCCAAATGTCCTCATAACGTTCTCGCGCGACCATAAAATAACCAAAATAAAACGTCCCCCTAAAGTCATATCAGGAACATTAGTAAATGACCAACAGAGGACCGTGTGGGAACGTTCTGTTAACGTCCCAAATGTCCTCTTTATAACGTTATTATGTGACCATAAAATAACCAAAAGAGAAAGTCCCCCTAAAGTCATATAAGGAACACAGTTTTTAGGGAACGTTGCGCTAACTAAGTCACTAAATGTCGCCTTCTGTGGGTACGTGCTCGCTTTTTATAATATTTTGTTAAACAGTTGCTTGAGGGGCTGGGATCATATTTCCCTAACAACACATCAGAAACTGCTGTATTGCTGGATTTCAATGGAGAATTAATTTATCTAGTCTACGTGCTCGCTTTAGATAACATTTTAGTCAATAATTTAAGCGATGTAGCCAATATATCTTTAATCTGTTGCAAATTCTAATAAAGTAATAAAGTGGCATAACAAGCTACTGTTTGTGCCGTCAGAGCATATGCGAGGTATCGTTACTTTATTATTTTACAAGTTCTTAAAAAATGAATAGCCTATGTAGAAGGCTAGATAAAATCGTTTTCCAGCTAAATCCAGCATTATAAAATTTTTTGATGTGTTCATATGAAAATATGATAATATGAATATATTATGGTATCATATTTTCATATTTTCATATGAAAATATGATACCAGGAACTTTGCACCACAGACAAACTGTATGTACGGACAGAGCATATTGGCGGTGTCATAACTTCTGAACTCTGAATGTCATAAAACAAGCTACTAAAGTCACAAAAAAGCTTCATTGATTGTCACCATTGTTGAGATTCACATATATTCACATATCTTTCTTAATTCTCAATAAGAACCATAAAGTCTGGACTGTAATAAGTGCTGAGATCTTGAGAGATCTGTTAGTGTTTAATGTTCATTTCAATCTAATCAGGAAATACTTGTAAAACTTTTAACCTTTAAAGAAAATTTATGTTAAAATTTTTTGCACTTTATTTAAACTAGGATATTTGACTTTAATTTCAAGATCTTTGTTTGGCAGCCGCTGCTGCCAGTCATTGACCGTTTTTTCATGATAGGCCTATTTGTTAAAGTGAAGATGTTTGATCATAATAATTCAGGAATTACCTGTAAAATAACAGTGTTTTTCGCTTTATTAAAATTAGGATATTTTACTTTAATTTTACAGGGTTTTTTGGCTGCCATTAATTTGACCATTTTATCATTTACTGTTTTGTTCCTGTTTAATTACTGATTATTTTTGTAATTTTACATGCATTTGTTTGTAATTTAAGAATACAGAAAACAATAATGTATAAAAATAAGAAATACGGTAAATTTTGTGTAAAAAAAAATGTGAATTACTGTCATTTTTCATTAATATCATAATACTTAAAATAGTACTTCTAAGTTATTAATTTACATCCATTGTTTGTAATTTTACAGTTTGAGTATAATTTAAAAGAAAAGAAAATGACCATAAAAAAAAATCACAGCTATTTTCCGCAAAATTAGGATTTTTTTTTTTACAGTGTGGCCTAGCTATGTGCGCCCACAAAACATTTTGGCTGTGTCATATAAATTCAGAAATGAAATCATTCTAAAACGAAATCCAGCATTACAACATTTTCTGTTGTGTTAATATGGAAATATGATCCCAGGAATTCACACCCCAGACTGTGTGTGTGTGTGTGTGTGTGCTCTTTAGTATCTCTGTTTGCTTAGAGGAAATGTCTTTAAGTGACACATGCTGCCACAAAACCTGATAACTGTGTCAGGGATATTTGAGTCTTTCTAATCTACTTTATGTTGCAAATATTTTAACTTTATTAGCAGTTTTGCTAGGATACATTTTGGCATGTTCAATGAGTGCTGTAAATGTTGGGACGGTTTTCCCTATGCGGTACAACTAATTGGGTGGATCTGACAGCTTGACAGTGACATGCCCATTAGAAGTTTAGGTGTTCACTAATAGCAAAAAGGTAGCAAATGAACAGATAATTACACAAAAGTTTTTTTGCAGTGGCATTTCATTTTCATGTGGCTGATGGCCTTTTACTAGGGGTGTAACGATACACTCAGCTCACGATTTGATGCGTATCGCGATACTGGGTTCACAATACGATACGTATCACAATATTTTGATCAAAATGAAAAATGAAAATGAAATTCAAATAACAGATTTACTTCCAAAACATTAACAAATTAGAAGATTTGATTGGGTGTGTCACTGAAAAATAAAACTGAATCTTAACATGAAATTAGAATTAGGATAGCTGAAACTTAAGAGAGAACTTATTAAAGCATAAAATGGTGACACCAAAATAAAAACTATTCTGATTCTGAACCTGAAAATACAGAATTATTGCTACATATAAATAATGTAAGCCTTTTACTGATAAAAATCAGACATTTGGGGTTTACAAGGACCCACAAATATTGCCCAATTGCTTTATTATACATATATTCATTAAATAATAGCAGTTTAATGTAGCTAGTACTATTACTGAAACTCTGTAAATTTTCATTTTTGTGACACATCTCATATTGATATGCTTGCTTGCAGAAATGAAAACACTTATATATCAAAATGTTTTGTATCTTGAAAAGAAAGCATTGTTATGATTTTAATACTTTTTCATTTTAGAGGTCTCAGAGCTTGCAGAAATTTTTACATATTTTTTGCATCAAAAGTCAATCAATTGTATGTGTATAGTGTTTATTTACAATACGCATTGCCAGCATTAGGAAATTCCTGATGTTAAGTTTATAGGTACTTTGATGCCTATTGTGCAGATTTATTTAGAGCTGAGCAATATTATAGTTTGCATTTAATAACATAAACAATCAAGCATTTTTAGTTTTTGCTATAGTATATCACTTTAATGCGAGTGTATTATATGTATGCAGAGAGACATGGTCATATTGTTCAATGTATGGTTATGCTTTTTCACACTTCACCCAGGAGGTTGTCCCCAGCATCACTTTATATTTGACAGTTGCATGATTCCAAATATATGGTGGCAACATGTATTATACAAAACCATACAGCATGGAGGCGACTGCTACATTGTCATCAGTAGTCATCATTCTTGCTGCACACATTAAACTTGTACAAAAACATTTTTCTTCGTGTTTTACAATTGAAAATCTAGGAACAGTGGAAAGCAAAAATAACTGGTTTTTGTTACCCTACACCATGAAGGCCTCAATCACAGACAGTATAAAGTCAATAGACCTGAGGCATATAAGTGATCTGTAAACAAAAAATTACTAATATAATTTTCCCCTTCAGCACCAAACTGGACCAGGCCAAGGTTTTAGTTTTTATGTATATGTTGTTTTTAACATGCATGTTTAGGTTTACTGTACTTAACCCTTATCCCACTTACCCTATAGCCACATTTATTAAAACAAGATATTCATTTTTTAATTATATTTATATTTATATTTAAAATAAGTTTTTTTTTTTTTTTTTTTTTTTTTTTTTGCCTCACATTTGACATGAATCAATTCATGAATACAATAATGCCTGGAAATCCAGATAAACATATATAAATCTGTACCTTAATCTTACCCATCATTACATTAAAACTGGCACTGCAAATTTTAAAAGCTATCTGAGAAGTTCTTATGCGTACTGGCTCATAGGATGGTCACTCATTTAGGAAGATGAGAGATCTTCTCTTCTGTGCTGGTGGATGGGCCAACCCCACGCTTTGAAGAAGGGACACAGATTCAGTTGACCACCTTGGAGAAGGTCTCAGCATATAGATTCATCTTGCCTGCTTGTCTCTGGCACTCCACTCATATCATGGTAGGCAGTAAAAACTTTCTTAAAAGCCTCCAGCCAATTTTTCCTGAAGCTTAAAAAAAAAAAAAAAAAAAAAAAGGTTAGAGTGTAAGGCTACACAAATATGGGTATAAATTATTTATTAATTATATTTTTATATAATGCATAAAATTACATTTTTATATTTGTTTATTGCATTAAATATTTTAATTACACATTTCTTTTTAAGACTTGAAAAAGAGTAAATTATCACTTCCAATGCTCACAATACCCATTCTTGCTTTAAACTCTCCTAAAACAATTACAATAAGGCAATGATGGTGTAACAACAAATGTACAGTTATCAAAATTTTTATAACCCATGATTTTTCTGTATAAACAAACTGTTAAAACTTTATTCGCAGTCAGTTTTAACCTGCATGTAAGTCTCGGAGTGCTGTCCACACACTCCAGCTATTTAAATCCTTACTGCCACTGCATACATCTTGATACGAGCCTGGCGGTTTTTTAGAGTCATGTTGGGATGACATTAGCTCTATTCATTCGCAGCACTTCCTCATGTACTACATGACCACAGGTTGCAGGTGCACTCAGTGGTGTGTGAGGGAACTCCCAAACTCTGCGCTGCTGGTATGACCCAACTCATGAATGGTCCCC